>JAOWAN010000014.1:2468160-2483558 GCA_028566635.1 Lobelia cardinalis
GACGTCCGGCGTCCCAGCGCCAATATAGCGTCCGGACGCTCGACGTCCTGACGCTGTATTGGCGTCCGGACGCTCGGTCCTGAACGGCCAACCTAACGAGCCCAGAAATCTCAGAGCTCTGACACAACCACCATGGTTCTACTTCTCTGACACTCACAGGTGCACAAGCATCTCATATCCAGTACAGGAATACTTAGGGTGAGCTACTTTGCACAACCCTAACAACATACCAACACGTCCACATACATACACACACTCACATACACAGCAGTAGCCACACACACACACATACAAGAACACTCACCCACATACAGACACACAAAAGGAGAGAGATGGTGTAATTCAAGGAACTCACCAATTCCTCCTTGCTAATCACACTCCCTGGAAGATCTTTCTCTTTTCTTTCTCTCTCACTTTCACTCTCTGTTTCCCTCTTTTCTTTGTCTGAGAAGGTTGGAAATGTCCAAGGGAGACTCACAGTGTATCACCCGTTGTTATCTATCTCACAGGGTAGAATGACCCAATTACCCTCTCGCTTGTTTTACTAATTTGCCCCTGCAGCCAAGTACTATAGTATTTCCCCACATATTTCCCACACACACTCCTTGGCTATAATTCAACCAAGTCATAACTCCCATATATTCCCATTTCCACTCTTCATCTCAAATTGATGAGAACACATAACATAAATGTATTTACTTATCATAAATATATTTACCAATATAATACCAATTCACCTGCTATGAAATGCTAATGCCATGGAAATGTCCTAACATTAAATGCGATGCAACTAATAATAAAATGCATATTTAATAGTTAAAATGAAATGCAAATGAGATGAAATTAATGATATATAAAATGCATTATCCTATCACATGGTTCGGGTCGTCACAAGACCAGAGTGTCGTTTTAAACTTCTTTGATAAACAGTGTTGAATGGTTTATTCAGCTATATATTCTGTGTTGAAGGGTCTTTCTCTTCTAACCTTTTATTATGCTTTCCGCTTTCTACTCCTCCGAATTGTAGTGGTGCTGATGCAGGATGCCTTAGATATATATATATATATATATATATATTTTTTTTTTTGATAAAAGAAGAATTTTATTGAATAGAGCAAGAGGATGCAAAGTTGGCGGACAGGAAGTCCACCAAAAAAATAACCAAAACAAAAGAAGCACACAGATTACTCTGTAGCAGCTCTCCAATCTCTAGACAAATCTCCCAGCGACAAACCCGGGTAAGCGCCAAACGTCCGAGCCCAAAGAGAAGCCTGTACAGTGATCTTGGATAATGATGCCTTAGATATCCATCCCTCAAGGTCGTTTAGGTACTGTCCTTTAAGATCCACTTCATGTGTGTAAGGATCTGATATTAGCAAGATAAGCGTTGCAATCAAAGGAAGCCAAGTTCTGCTGATCTAACTCTTATATGACGAAGATTACATCAAGTTATGAGTTAAGTTGCTAATTCTCTACAAACTACTACCTACATTGTTAGAATGAAAATAACTCGAACTAAATAAAATAAATGAATGTAAAGAAATTTATCCAACTTGCCCCTACATCAGGTGCTCAATGTTAGCTACTAATAGCAGGTGCAGAGCACATTACGTGCCGCATGCTGTCTGTTGATGTTTCTGATACACGAGCTGCTGTTAATCTTCTTTTACAGTTTCTAATTTTTGAGACAATTTATTGATAAATTAATCTGTTAAAAACATTTTTTGCATTGTGAACTTGATTTATCGATGGCTTGGGGAATAAAACGAGAAAAAAAAAACCATAACATGGTATGAACATGTCATCATAGGCCATAGACCATGAAGTGTACTTGCTAGAAGTCTTATACCTCTCATTATCAGCAACCAGGCTATAGGTAGTGGAAGCCAAAAGTTAAGTGACAACAGTTGTAGAAAATGATGAGAGTTACCATGGTTTGCCTGAGTATATTGCATTGGCCCGAAGAGAATGGAAAATACACGATTCATTTAGCGGACCCCAAGTAATTGGGATAAAGTTTGAGTTGATTTGAGCGCTGTCATGCTCGTGCCATGATCACCAGCACCGCTCAAAAAAATATTAGTCAGAATGTTGCATTGTTTGTTCTTATGTCATGAGAGGCTAATCTTTACTTTTCTGGCTTTTGCAGCATTGTTGATGGCCAAGTTAATGATGTGGATGGTGAACTTTCAAAATCCTTATTGGAAAACAACAAGTGCTATTTATTGGACTGTGGTTCTGAGGTTTTCGTTTGGGTTGGTCGGGTTACACAAGTGGAGGATAGAAAAGCTGCTATCCAAGCTGCTGAGGTATACCTTGAAAATATAGTTTTTTCTTTTTCATCCAGTCAATAATTTTCAGCTCCAATATTCTGTAGGACTTGCTTGCCAGCCAAAACCGGCCTAAAGCAACACGTGTAACCCGCCTTATTCAAGGTTATGAAACACATTCATTTAAATCCAACTTTGACACATGGCCATCAGGTTCGGCACCGTCTGCTCCCGAGGAGGGTAGAGGAAAAGTAGCAGGTAGATCAACTTCTTTAAAAGTAGTGCAATTCAAACTATTACCTGGGGGTTTATAAACTATCGCTATTTTGTGTAATGCTAGCCCTTCTGAAGCAACAAGGTGTTGGTCTCAAAGGACTAGCCAAAGCTACTCCTGTAAATGAGGAAATTCCACCTTTGCTTGAAGGAGATGGGAGAATCGAGGTTTGGTTATGAACTTCTCTTGGCAGTGGTTTTTGTATTCTTTTGATGGAAATATGTGTTCTGATTTTGGGCTATCGTCCAGGTATGGCTTATTAATGGCGATGATAAGACTCCCATTCCCAAGGAAAACATTGGTCTATTTTACTGCGGAGATTGCTACATTGTGCTCTACACCTACCATTCAAGTGATAAGAAAGAAGATCATTACCTCTGCTGTTGGATTGGGAAGGATAGTGTTGAGGTAAAAAGATCAATTCAGTTGTCAGCATTTTCTTTCATATTTAAACGGAAAAAATCTTTACGCTTCAATTAGTTTGTGCATTGGCTGGATTCCCTACTTGTTTTGCCCTTCTGCACAATTTATGGCCTTCTTTCGGGGGTTCTTAGGTTTTTCCATGTATTTGGAATTGTTGGAGTTATAAGTAATACATCTGAAATAACACCGGTTTACTATTTCTACGGAATGTATAATAATGGAACCCAACCATGGAAAGGAGAGAAAAGCGAATAGGTACCCATCGCTGAGAAAACAAAAATGGTGTTATTTTGCCAAGTTTCATTGTCTATAGTTATTCGTGATGTAATAGATCCCCAACCGTGGAAAGGAGAGAAAAGCGAATAGGTACCCATCACCGAGAAAACAAAAATGGTGTTAATTTGCCAAGTTTCATTGTCTATAGCTATTCGAGATGTAATAGATGAGTGGTATCAATTTGGGATCCAAGGTACTTATCAAGGTACATGGTGTGTGCTTATTTGTGGTACTATAGAGTATAGATGAGTGGTACCAATTGGTGCTCTTAAGTGCTTGGCAATATCTAGAAAAAGAAAAATTAGAAAAACTCGATCAGGTACACCTATTTGTCATCATATTTTTTCATCGAGATTTGCACTAAAAAGTCATATATTGTGGGTGCCACCCCAAATGAATTTTTGCTGAAGCAGTTCTCCACTCCTGCATCGATGAAGCACGGATATTTGTTGCCTCTTGCCATGGAGTATTCTTATTGCATAGCAGTTTGCCATTGATGTTTTTCTGTTTTAATAGTTTAAACCTAAGGTGGAGTATCAATGGTTTATTAATTATATGTGAATTATATATTTGAAATTAGATTGATTTTTGAATTATTATTATTTGGTGTGATTTAAAAAGTATGAAAATCTGAAAGTAAAATTTAAACGTTTTTCGTAAGAGCATATTTTACTATAATTATTTTTAACAACTAGTTTATCACCCATTAATAAAACAGTAATTTAAGTAACTTATTAAGTGTGAACCTAAATTTGTGCATGTGCAATTGACATGCTAATTTAGACATCAAGGATTAACACATCCGCAGTAATGACCACCACATAGGCGCCAACTTGCTTCATTGGCATTTTTAACTGAGACATTAACGCCCGTTATGATCAGGGACCCATATTGGAGTAAATTACAAGCAGTGATGACCACGAAAACGAGAATACAATAAGGAAGAAACAGGAAAAAAAATCCTACATCCGGCCGAACCTGGTATTTAAGCCTAGATTTGGTATCTGAAATGGAAGTGTGCTGAATTGGTTTCATTGTATGGATACAAAATACACTTGATCAATAATTTTTGTTGCCTGGCTCTCCATCATTTGTTCAAAATTCCAGGCATGTCAGTTTCATTAATTTTACTTTTAGTTTTTTGCTCTGTTTCCTTATCTCAGTTGCTCCATTTTGGTCTACCTCTTCTCGATGTATAGGGTCATTGTTGGAAAATGATATTCATTGTTATGTCTACTGTAAGGCTTGTGATGCTGTTTATTGTTGGTGATAGGTATTGGTGATTGATCAAAGTCACCACTGCACATCAATACGTTTATATAGCTTTCTAAATATTACTCGGATGTTCTTTTGAGCATTTATGGTTAAATATGAATAAAGTCACAGGGCTTGAGTAATTCATACAGCCTTTTGTGCATGCTATTACTGATGTATCTTGCTCAATGTTATTCGTTCGTCGAGTATGCTGATGCATGATTAAAGTTAA
This sequence comes from Lobelia cardinalis, assembly GCA_028566635.1. Taxonomy (NCBI): domain Eukaryota; kingdom Viridiplantae; phylum Streptophyta; class Magnoliopsida; order Asterales; family Campanulaceae; genus Lobelia; species Lobelia cardinalis. Next base: position 2,472,890 of record JAOWAN010000014.1, read on the forward strand.
ATAATGCACGCAAATTTGCACTGTTTCTTTATTTATAAAATGTGGCTTGTTTAGATACTTTTGCCGATTCTTAGTTTATAACTCAGTAATATTTTGAAACTTCAGGAAGACCGACATTTGGCTGCTCAGCTGACCGCTACTATGTCGAACTCACTGAAGGGGAGACCGGTGCAGGTAAGATGATCTTTCATGATTTGTTGAACTGAAAGTGGCATTTTGTTTCTGGGATGTATAAAATGTGCTTCCTGCAGGGACGCATATATCAAGGGAAAGAGCCACCACAGTTTGTTGCCATCTTTCAGCCTATGGTGGTGCTTAAGGTACACGGTTTATAGCTGTTTAAAGATGGATGACTAAGTATTTCGTTTGCGAATATCCATTATAGATGACTATACTTATATATATGTAACTCCCTCCCCCCCCTCTCTCTTCTAATCCCAACCACTGAAACATCATTCTTTAACTAGGGGGGAATAAGCTCCGGCTACAAAAACTGTATTGCAGACAAAGGATTGAATGATGAGACATACACTTCCGATTGTGTTGCGCTCATTCAGATATCAGGAACCTCAGTGCATAACAATAAAGCTGTTCAAGTGGACGCGGTATGCTCATTAAATCAACTTCTCTTGAGCTGCTCATAATTTTATTATGGTCCATCCATTTGTAATCGAGCAGTCCAATTTTGATTTCTTTTGCTTATGTTTTAGGTTTTCCTCTTTGTTTCTGTTTTTTTGTTGTCTCTCTTTTCCTTTTATGGTGTTGGCTAGAAGTCATGTAGCCAGTCATTTGCTTTCTCTTTTATCTTCTTCCTTTATGAAATAATACTCCCTCTGCCCTAGATGAGTGTCATGTTTTTGACTATTTGGTCAATTTAATTAACTTGACCAAAGTTTTATGAGAATTGACTTGTTGTCAAGTTACAAAAATGCCACCGATAGTTTACTTAATAATCTTACAAAAAGTAATATTTTAGAATTTAGAACTCAATGAACATATGTCAAATAATTACTTAAAATACTCCCTCCATCCCAATAGAAGAGTTATACTTTGGCTTGACACGTAGATTAATAAATGGGTTGAAAAGGAGTAGTTTCCACAAAAGCCCTATAATTGTGTAGCTCATATGTATTCCTTGCATAAAGGAGGGTTAATGAGGTCAGATGAGCTTACCCAAAAAGGAAAGTCTTAACTCTTCAAGTGGGATATCCTAATAGGGAAAGTGTAACTCTTTTACCAGGATAGAGGGAGTACTAAATTAGGTTAACTTTTCTAAAATCAAACATGACACTCATTTCTAATGGGGAGGTTAGGGGTTCAAGTCCCGTCAGGGATATTATTGAGGATAAACTATTATCTTGTTGAAGATATTTCCTGGCTATAAGTCCCTCTCTGTTATTCTTGTAATCTCTTATTAATAAGGGTCAGATCAGGAAAGCGGTATATGATGATATATGATGATATTGCACTGTTCACTATTTAAATATGAGATGATATGAGTTTATGAAATAAAAGACTAAATTACCCTCATGATGTGAAAGATTTGAATGTGATGTGAAAGATATGAATGTGAGGATAGAGGAGAGATGTGAAAGGTTTGAATTGATTTGTGAGAGTGTATGGATATGGGTAATAGATGGAAAGTGTTTGATATTTATTTGTGATGTTGGGTGATATTTGAGTAAGATAATAAAAATATATGAAATATATTTGATGTTGGGATATTCAAATGTTGTGATATATCTGACTCGTGATCTGAGCCTAAATAATACGGATTGGGTTAGGTCTATATTCCTCCAACCTAAAAAAAATAACAGGACACTCATTTAGGGATGGAGGGAGGAGTACTTGCTGATGAATCTATGCTTTTACTTCCATGCAGATATGTACTTTAAAAGAAATTGTATGTATGTGTGCGTTAGCAGTTACGTGTTTGAACCTAACATCAAGGGCCGTATCCCTTCTGTTATGCAAATTTTTTTCACTATTCATAAGAGGACGCTGGCAGTAGTTAATCACCAAATCAACTAATTGATGTCAGCCAGAACAAGTTTTTTATTCTTTGTGAAGAGCAATGCTTCAGCAACAAAAGAGTTATAAAGAGAAGTGCACAAAAGACTATGTGGAGCATTTTTATTGTTGTATTTTTCCTTAGCGATAGGGTCCACAATTTTTTTGGTCAATTCATATTAAGCCAGCAAGACTTTTGTTTACTTTTTGTATACATTTCTTTGTGGCTCTAGAATTATTCCTTTGAGAATGATAGGACATTCTGCTTGGAGTTATTGCATCTAAGGCTCGCTTAAAACTTTGATGTCGTCTGATGAAATTTTCTTCAGTTTCGAGTTAGTTCCTCTCGGAGTTTGGTAAGACCAGGAAGATGCTATTTTGACTGTGGCAGATGCAGGCTACAAGCATGGGAAAAGTAGAATTGATATTAAATTATCATTGGGCTCCTTTCTCTGTTCTTGTTGGACAAGTCCCCTTCCTGCATCCTACTAGTGGAAATAATTTTCTTTAGTTTTTTAATCTATGCAGTTTCCTCTTAGTTACTCTCAGATATGCCATGCTGTTGTAGTGCTTCTCTCTCATAAAAATACGAACATTATACTGAAGATTATTGATCTGTCGTACATTAAATAAGAACATGAAAAATTAATCTTCTTTCCTTGTTCACTAAAAGTTGAGTCCGTGATTGTTAATAATAATACTAGAAGCATTGATGTTTCTCTTACTACTCTCTTTAAAATTTATTGGCCTTTAACCTTCTTCAAGTATTGACTAGCCAATTATAAATATCAACTTGCTGGAGACTATATTCTTGCATGTCATCACGACTCTCGTGCTGACTATAGTATGACTATTTACATGTCTATCTATTATCTTTCTCAGGTGGCAACCTCATTGAATTCGTATGATTGTTTTCTTCTGCAATCTGGCTCTTCTTTATTCAGTTGGCATGGCAAGCAGAGCACTGTTGATCAGCAGCAGCTAGCAGTAAAAATTGCTGAATTTCTGAAGGTACACTCTTAGCGGGATTTTTTTTTGAAGGTTATGCTATTTTTCTTGCTTTAATCATTTTGAAGTATGACATGCGCGTCTTTTATTATTTCAGAGCAATGAGTTTGTGATTTCAGTGACTTCTGTATGCTTGTCCATGATATGTTAGTAGGTCGAAACAATTTGTTGTTCTTTCACTGCTTTCTCCCTTCATTTTGCTCTTATCGCAGCTTTTAATGTGGCTGATCAAAACTAGTCAGAACTCAGGACTAAGGATTAAGGTTGCAGTTGAGTTGGTAAAATGTTGAATCAGACATTTATTTTGCATGTATTTTTCAGTAAATGAAGTCTGAAGCACAAGTGTAAAGAAAGAAGGACATTATTTAACTTAGTAATTGCGGGATGATTACCTGAATTAAATATTAAGATGACAACTAGCGAACTCAATTATTGGAACTAGATATTCAGCTCGTTAAGAGAATCTCTATCCAAAACTCAAGTGATCAGGATCCCATGTCTGCTTTAAGAGTAGGTTCTTTCCTTTGTGGATAGCGACAGACTAAATGAGGCCCAACGGACATGAATGTCTGAATTCAATGCTCGCATGAGGCACACTGTACTCTCTTTAATTTCCACCTGGCTATCTCAACTTGTTTGTCCATTTGTATCCAGTCACTAGCTATGGTGGCAGAACAGTTCAGGATAAAGTGTCTGCTTAGATGGTAGGTTATGGACATGAATACTAATTATTTTGCATGCATTATGCACACCCATAGTCTATTTAATTTTCAAATGGCTCTTGCAATGCGTTTGTCCTGTGTTTCCAATAACTTGTTGTAGTTGACGAAGAAAGTTTCAGCTGATGCAAAATAAAAGACTGCCCTTTTGCATGCTTTAAGAAATGGAATGCTAATGTAATGTAGTGATGATTTCAACCTGGAATACAGTGATGCATCCCAGTGAGCATAGCAATTAGGTTGTGCTTGGCTTAGAATGTCTGAAGCTTCTTGACATTGGACAACTTTTCTGGATTCCAGAGATGTTACTTCCAAAGAAGGTTTGTAGGATTAAAAAATATTCTTGTACATAAGAATGGGACATAATTCGTTTTTTTACTAACGAAGGGTAAATAGCAGATAACCATCCAGTGGTTTTTTAATGTGAAGACTCCCTTGTGGTTTAGAAGTAGGTATATAACCCCATCCCATTTCTTAGGGGAGGTTTCCTTCAAAATTTTCATCTAAATTTAACTTTGCATGATCCAGTCGTACTGCCCCAAAGTCAAACAATGGATATGTTTGTTTGAAATATGCATCTTTTCTTCTACTGCTCTTCATCTCATATTCCTTCATGCAACGTTCATATATCCTCCATCTTTCCATCACTATTCTTACTATCTCTCTTAATTTTATTTAAATTTTGATCATGACGATATGATACATATTTAGAAAAGAGGAAATACATTAAGATGAGGAGAAGTCTATCAGATTAAAGAAATGGAATATAAATTAAGAAATTACAGCTGTTCAAGTGATCCGAATATCCAAAAGTGGGACTCCACGAAATGCACCTCTCATGAACACCCAAAGGGAAGCCATGAAAGCCACATTATAAATGGAAATCTGGATATTCATAATCTATTAGGCAACAATAATGGAGGCATGCATCAGACAAATGTAATTCAAGGTTATGTCCTCATAGTTATATTTGGAAATGCTAATTGCTAGGGCAGTAATTTATGCGAACAAGGGCTACAGAGGTGTCCAACTATGGGTAGAATAAAAAATATAGCTGGAAACATGCATGAACCAAACCAAAACTTGTATGCGGAGAAAAAAAGCCCTTTTATTGGACACGGAGAGGATAAAAATGCATGAGAAAGTTAAATGCAGCATATGGTTTGTGAGAGTTACAAAATGAAAACAGTTGCAGGGGATGAAGGAGTGTAACAGTTTGTACCAGAAACCCAACCCGCCAAAGAAAGCCGGGGGAGGGGGGGGGGGGAGAGGAATAGAGAGCTTCATAAAAAAACCTAGTAGGCAAATGATTAAATAAAGGACTGGTAGTTCTGATAATGATCAATGGAAGTTTGAAACCTTAACCTAGAACTGCGAGCTTAGAATGTAATGAATAGTGCTGTAAGACGATCTAAAAATTGTTGGAAATCAGATTCTTCTGGAAAGCTTATTTGAATCAGGTTTCAAATTAATCCTTAAGAGATAGGGCTGGTAGTATGCAATTTAACAGCGGCAAATTCTTTCTTGTGTAATGCATTAATTGGGAGACACAAAAATCAAATTAATCCTTAACAGACATGGCTGGCAGCACGTGTTATTGATGACTTGACTGGTGTTAATGTCTTGAAAAGAGATGGAGAGCATGTAATACTAAAAAAATTGGATTTGTTTTCTATATAAATATAAGATGGTGATAATCAGAAAACAGAGCGTGCCTACAGACGCCTACAGGAGGATGATTCTGCCACCAAGGTAAACTCGAGGCTAGTGCTAAGTTTGACAAAAAGGACTCGCCCATATTTACCGAAATTTGATGGAGGGAATTAAGGGTATGAACATGAAAAGTAGATGTCAAATTAGGAAACTTAAAAGTCATTTTATATTACTCCGTTATCAGATTACTTATAATCACCCCCCCCCCCTTCTCTCTCTCTAGAATCCATCTTGGGGTTATTGCCTACTTGACAATCGCTGGGAGGTCTTCCGTACGTAGGGCAAACCACAATGGGACTTTCTGCTTTTTAATCTTCTTTCTCAACTAGTGGGAATTGGCCACAGTTAAACTACCGTTTTTTACCCTTTATAAAAGAGAGAACTGTCGGAGAGATATCATCTAGCAGCTACTTTGCAAGAATTCATTCTTCCTTAACAACTCAGAGTTTCTCCGTTGGACTCCTGGAGCACTTTTATGGATGTCGGAGTCCTTACTTAATGAAGGACCAAAAAATATAAACCATAGCAGTCAATCTTGGATAGTGGCGCGTAGCGGCGGACCCCGAAAATAGGATAGCGGGAGCGGGATGGCCGCTATTTGATTTTTTAAAAAAAATATTTTTATAAAATTAATAATCTAACACTGTATACATATAAACTAAAATAAGACAAAATTACCTAAAATTCATAATAGCAATAAAACTCACAAGTCTTGAAAAATGAGGAACCTTCAGTTGGTCGCTGATTGAAGAGAAAGGAAGAAAAAAAGAAAGAAAGGAAGAAAAAAGAAAGAATCGAAGAAAGAAAAAACAGAGACAGAAAACAGAAAAAAGAGAGATCTTCAGTTGGTCGCAGACTGAGAAGAAAGAAAGAAAGGAAGAAAAAAAGAAATAAAGAAAGAAAGGAAGAAAAAAAGAAAGGGAGAGAGTAAGAAGAAAAAACAGAGGAAGATTACCTTCAGTTGGTCGCCGATTGAAGGAGTTGAAGGAGGTGGTCGCCTATTGACCTAATTTTCGGAATTTCTCAAAATTGAGTGGGAGCGATTGACTACTGCGAATGAAACGAAGGGAGATGAGGTCGCCGCATGCCCTATTTCTTGGAATTAGCCAAGATTTCCCAAATTAGCCAAGGTGTCCCCCTTTCGCGATTTCCCGAGTCACGATTCGCGCCGCTATGGGTGCGACCAGAAAGTGCGACGTGATTGGAGTCCTGTCGTGGGGAGGGGCTTCGGCACGACGTCGCGGCGCTACAGCGCGATTGACTACTCTGGTATAAACTGCAAGTACCTTGTAGTTCTTAAAGGCTTTCAGTGAGTTATCAAAAGATCATCCAATCAATTCCTCAAATGGGGATTCTCTAATCTGTGAAGGTATTACGTTCCTAGAAATATAGGTGCATTGTCTGTATGCCATGGAGGAGCCCATGGTGGATTTGACAATAAGGTTACTTTTGACTTTTTTGGTTGCTATGAAGAATTTCAGAAGGTAGTACTTGACCACTGGCTCACTATCAATCGGAGAAGAATGCTTTTGGTGCCCAAGAGCTGTCTAGTGATAAAGGTTTAACCGAACTTCCAAAAGGGGGATGTTGTTGATTTTTCATGGGGCTTTTCCGAATTATGTGCTGAGGCAAGAATTAGTTTCAGTTATGCTCAGCGCTATCTCTATAATGTTCTCTTCAGTTAACACTTTTGCTAATTTAACACATTGATTATATTCGTTATGACTTCCAATTTCATGTTTATTTGTATCTACATTCCTTCAGAGCTCTACATAGTATCTTTTTATGCTTTTACTATGAACTAATTTTTATTGTTGATGTCCATTCTTTCTGGTTTTGGCTGTCCAATTTTGAGAGTTTTAAGGTTTTCTAATTGTTAGAATGGTAATGGTTCTCTCCTCATCCCGTGTTTCTCTATGGCTTTGATGAGTAAGGGCCACTCTAATGGACATGTTTGGATACTAAGCAATTCACGCATTCTTTCATTTGTACAGTAGCTATAGGCTCATATTGTGTTTTAATAATCATATATTTGATGTCAAATTGTAGCCTGGAGTGACAGTTAAGTATGCTAAAGAAGGAACAGAGAGCTCAAGCTTCTGGTTTGCAGTTGGAGGGAAACAAAATTACACAAGCAAAAAGCTTGCTCAAGAGAATGTCAAGGATCCTCACCTCTTTACATTTTCGTATAATAAAGGTTGTATTCTATGATCAGAAGCAAAATTACGTCTTCATGTTTTTCCTTTCTTTATATAACCTCAATTTTGAACTTTTTAATGATTTGCGTGACTGTTTAATGTTGAGTGCCTACTAATTGTGGATCTTTTTATTGTTCCTTCCAACTTGCTGATCCCCAGGAAAGTTTGAGGTAAGTTATCTACATAATTTCTGTTTGAAGTCACCAGAAATTTCATTTTCAGATGATTAAGGATATTCTTTTTCTTTGGCAGATTGAGGAAGTTTACAATTTTACACAAGATGATCTTTTGACTGAGGATATCTTGATACTCGATACGCATGCTGAGGTATTTGTTTGGGTTGGTCAGTCTGTAGACCCGAAGGAGAAGCAAAATGCTTTTGAGATTGGCAAGGTATTTCTTTACTTTGTAGTGTATGCTTTTCAAGAGTTTTTCTTTCTTTGATTACTAAACTACATTTATTACTCTATTTCAGAAATACATAGAGGTGGCTGCGTCTCTAGATGGATTGTCACCATATGTGCCATTGTACAGAGTTACAGAGGGAAATGAACCTTGCTTCTTCACGGCATATTTTTCGTGGGACAATGCAAAAGCAACTGTATGTGATCTGCTCACAAATTTCATCTCTTACTGGTAGTTTCTATCTATTTGAATGATATAGATTCCCTCCTTTCCAATAGGACAAGTCCTTATTGAAGAGGGACATTTCCGCCGGGGAAGGTTTTTTCTAGCATATTTACTTTTATGCCCTTTTAGTTTGAGTCTTTTGGATTAAAAAACCAAGAAAAGCAATACGACATTGTACAGCAGCCCATCACCTTGTAGGAAGATAATGAATTTTCAATCCTTTTATTATTTTGTTATAAGTTAAAAGTCCTGTTCAATTGGGACAGAGGACATATATTATTTGTTTATAAAAGTTGTCTTGGCAAAAATCGTCATCCGTCATAATGACTTTAAGATCTTGAACCAGTAGCATTCACGTTGAGACACTGGTTAATTTTATGTTTGCCATAAACAAAGGGGATTAAGCACACTAGTGATCTAATTCAACCTTCCAGCTCTTTTAGCTAATCAGATAACGAAGCCTTACGTAGCTAAACATGGTCCGATCAAAATTGATATGTGAGGGAATTCGATGATTTGATGGTAAGGTGGGAATAGAATCGATGATCCATTCAGTTTCATACTTTTATCTTGTCATAGTTGCTGAACAAGTGCAAATATGTATCTTATATACACTGCACTCAAAATTGCTCTTTGTGATACAGATTTAAGTGAAAGAAGTACTTTAACTATATCGTAATTGCCTAATTGGAGAATATTGTACTTTCTTTACACGATCTGGGACTATAAGAGGACTAAAGAAAAGCATCCAAACCAAAAGGTGGATGAAAACATAATGACAATACCTTAAGAGGTCCCCTGTCAATGCACCTCTCCTATTCGCTTATGACCCTTCCTTGCACCTGTCCTTCTATCACTTGGAAAATCTTGCCATCAAAATCATGGTTTCATCTATGAATCAAGAACTAAAGACTAGTCATAGCGATAAGCATTGCTAAGTTGCAACTTTTATGCCCTCTATTTGTAAGAAATAGTGTGAAAACAACAATGGAAGAGCAATAGATCCTAGAATGATAACAGGCGTGGACTGTTCATGTAAATGGATTGGTAGGAGTTTCAACGTGCAAACTTTTATGGGTGTCTTGTCTCTTTTGAGAAGGTTATAGCTTCAGGCTCCTAACAAGGACTCTTCATTTTCTAACCACACCCCTGTTGACACTGACACGACACAGGTGTGGGATCTGTGTCTGACCTTGCAGTTTGAACTTGGACATGGCTGAGAGAGGGGGAGAGAGAGACGATGATGACGGAGGGGCAGAAAGGGAAAGAGAAGGTTCAAACTTCTATGGGTGTCTGTCTCTTTTGAGAAGGTTATAGCTTCAGGCTCTGTAACAAGGACTCTTCAATTTCCTCACCACACCCCTGTTGACACTCACACGACACAGGTGTGGGATCCGTTTGTCCGACCCGGCAGTTTGAACTTGGACATGGCTGAGAGAGGGGGAGAGGGAGACGATGATGGCGGTGGGGCAGAAAGGGAAAGAGAAGGTTCGAGATGCAGAATCCGTTGGAGACCGATGGTGGCTTCATTGGAAGGAAGAGAGAAAAAGGGAGGGAGCAAGGGAGGGAGGGAACTTACTAGGTTAGAAAATAGTAAATTTAACAAAGTGCACCTGGTCGAAATTTACTTAAATAACTATGCCCTTAAGGTTATAGAAATTAAACTTTAATCATTTTATTTTTAAAATACTATCTTTTTATTCTTTTTGCTTCAACTAAATAATAAAAGGATGCATTCAAATGTTTAAATTATTGGTTGAAATCAATTATATATATAAATGGTGTTACAATACAAGTATATTAATTCTGTTGTGATTATATTTTTGAATTGAAAAGAATATACATGTATAAAATATAATATTTATTGAGGATCCTTATACCCCATGTCGTAATTTGGACATTTCTCAGCCGAGTCTGAGGATCCTAAAATTCATGATTTTAACGAATCCGACCTCTGGACATGTACCCACATCCGAAGCGTACCCCGAGCCATTGTTACATTGGCTTCAGCATTCAAGCATGGTTCAACTCATGTCAGCCATATTCAGTGTGCAAATGCAAAATTTCATAACCTAATGCTAAAATCCCATGACAAAATGTTTTTGATGCACAAGTTCAGAGAATGTAAGTAATAGTGCTGAATAAGATATAGGGCAAATTGCATAAATGGTCCCTGTACTGAAAAAATATTTGGTAAAAAGTCCTTAAACTCAAGATTGCTCAATTTTAGTCCCTGTACTGAAAAAATCAAGTGCAGTTGGTCCTCAATTCTAATTTTGATCAAATTAAGTTCGAAATAGAAATAAGCATATACGACACTTGCTAATAGCGTAAATAAAAACCTCCAATTCATTAATTTTTTCTGTTAAATCGACTTATTTTCTCCATTTT
>JAOWAN010000014.1:2504748-2514814 GCA_028566635.1 Lobelia cardinalis
TGTGACTGTGACTGTGACTGTGACTGTGACTGTGACTGTGACTGTGACTGTGACTGTGACTGTGACTGTGACTGTGAATGTGAATGTGAATGTGAATGTGAATGTGATTAACGAAATCAAATCAGCTATAGCAAGTTAAAATTGCGTCCACAAAATGAAATGTGGTCTTGTAGCATTAGTGCTTAAGCAAGTAGCATCTAAAGCATTTACTGGGCCCAATAACCAAATATAGTGACTTCCCTACATCTCTTTGTGTATATCATGATTAAAACACGGCTTGCTAGTGTGCAAGTAAAGTTGGCCAGTAGGCAGAGGGACTCTGAGATAACCACACTAATTAGGCTTACATGACATTTGTCTATAACACAAGACATGTTGCTACAATTGGAGCACAAGGAGTATTCACATTGGCGAGTTTCGATCCCCTCGTAGCCTTTGAAGCCAAAAAAATTAATTAATTAAGAAATAAATAAAAAAGTCACAAAGCCTCAACTCAAGGTATCTTTTCAATGCATAAAAACTCATCTTTTTTAAAAAGTTAGGGATCCCAAACAAAACAAAGAAGTCCCAACTTCTGCATCAGCTTTGACTGGCTAGCTAAGTTGTCCCACTAGAATGTGCTTTGAATTCTGGCCAACCAAATGGTAGACACATTAGTGGGGATGCAAACTTGGGGTGATTTTGTAAAGGAGCCAGAAGGCATCAATCTTTAAACTAAGCCTCTTTAACATTGGTTATTTTGCAAAGTTTGGACAATCTTGTTGGGATTGCTGGTAAGCATTTTCTATCAATTACTTTTCACATAAAATTCTAGATTTGGAGGGAGTAAGTTAAAGGAGAAAAAGTAAATCATTACACTATTTTAGTTTGACCAACTGTTAGATTCAGAGTTATTTTAATATCAAGTAACTGACACATGTTCTACTGTTAACAATCAACTGCTAACAGGCAGCAACAAATAGCACCCCAAAAAAAGGGTGGGAGGGGGGGAAACAAGACAAAGAAAAAGAAAGAAAATATGTATGGGTATGAATGTGTGTGTACATAAAGGGACTGTTTTGCAAGAATGTGCTTACATTGTCGAACTCCACCGATATATGTGAATGTTCACCCATAAGCCAAACCTACAAAGCCCAAAACATTTATTAATTAGCAAGACTGAACTTTGTTTGATGAAATTTTCTAGACCAGTGTCACAAACAACACAAAGGACTGAAACTTGGGTTATTCACATTTTACGTTTAATGAAAAAAATGGCAGAATAATAATACCAGAGCAGAAAGGGCTCGCAACCCAGATGATCGAAGCTGTTCTACCCTTCCGTTATCCCCCACTTCTTGAGCAAGTTGACAGAGCTTTGGAACAAAACCCTCTACGTTAAACATGTAAGTCCCATCTTTCTGCAAAATAGAGAGCTCCAGATACAGTAGCCGATGATTTAATCATGGCAACCTAAACAAAAACCAACTCAAGAGCACAAACCTGATTATTTATAAAATCAAAGAGAGTTTGGCATCCAATAATTAACATCTCATCCTGTCGAGTCTGATCCAGCAGAGTATGCATGATGCTTAGCAAACTATTTGCAAATAGAGGCCTGACATGAAGTTTAAAGCATTCAGATACAAACATGTCCACTCAGAACAGCCATAATGTTTATTTATTTCTTTTTTATTTCAATAGGTTTAAAGAGTCCAGAAATAATTGATAATAGCCTAATTAGGTTTAACAGTACTTTTTTTCTTTTTTGTACATGTGCATGTACATGCGCTCTGGGTATTGGTGGTTTGTTGGACCTCCTTAACAAAGGTTTAATGTAAATGGATCTTCTTGTCCGGCAATATCAAATGTTTTGCTCAAATGGAGAATGCTTTATATTAATTTCTAGGTTTGGAGAGGGGGAGAGAGGAAGAGTGGACCTGTTTGTAGGAAAACAGATGTTTTACAATTTACAAAACAAACAGTTAAATGACGTCGAAATAAAAATGTGTGTTTGCCTAGAGATCATCATTATCTCCACCACCCTAAACAAAAAAAGACACTGCATCCGACTGAATGAAAGCACCTAGCCTTTGAAATAGGAGGAAAACTAGCAGTGAGCTCAACCTTGCTGTTTAAATCAGTTGGTTTATTACGAAGCTCACAATCAGATTTGCACAATATTAACCCATTACAGTTTTTGACACCTACACAGTGCCCAATGGATCTTCCTGTGCATAGATCAGATCTTTTGCTCCAATGGAGAATGCTTGATATTTATTTCTAGGTTGGAGAGGGAGAGAGAGGGTGAGTGGAAACTGTTTGTACGAAAGCAGATGTACTACGAAAAAAAAATTACGTGACGTCGAAATAAAAAGTGCATTTCCTAGAGATCATCGTTATCTCCAGTTCTCCACCACCTTACCAAAGCTTCCAACATGATGAATGCAACTAGACTTTGAAATAGGGGGAAAGCCAGCAGCGAGCTCAACCTTGCTTTTTGAAACAGTTGGTTTGTTTACGAAGCTCACAGTCATATATGCATAATATTAACCCCTTACAGTCTTACACCGACCCTCTCAAAACACCCACAGTAGATTTTTTTTTTTTCCTTTTAGGTTCGCTCATCAGCTGCAAAAACCACTGTTAAATAAATAGAACACAGCAAAAGTAATCTCCAACCCATGCAGTATCACTTCATATGCAATGCACAAAACTGAAAGACAGAAGCATAGTTATATTGCATATTTGCATCTAACATTTTGAAGCTTTATTCTATCTTCTTCTTATAAGTAAATCTCCACCAGTAGAAGCAGTTATAGACAAGTAATGTTCACATTTAAAATCGCATGTATATATTAAATGAAAGAAGAACTTAATAGATAAAAAACAACTCACATTTGCTCCTTGCAAGATACTAACAACTTCCTGTAAATACACATGACAACTTTAGCAGATCGAAAATTTTCAGTTCTCAATTCCTTGTAACAACGTTGCTCAAGCGAGTTTGTGATCTGGAGGTAAGAATGGAAACGGTGATTAATACAAGAAAATTTAATAGAGTTACTTGTACATAAATTTTTACAAAGTTGTAAGCCATCTTATTACTTTCATTAAGTTGTAAGCAGGAAACTAGAATCTCCAACATACTTAAGTTTCAACGAGCGTAGGAGTGGAGTGGAGAATAGTTGGGTCTTAACCTTGCTACAATTTGGGTTTGCAGCTTATGATGACCAAAAATTAAAAGTTAAGAAGTTAAACTGAAAGAAATTCCTTAGTAGTACAGAAAAATTCCTGTTGATTGCTCATTAAAAGCTCAACTTTGAACAATGATTATTAAAGCATATAAAGTTTCAATAAAAGTTTCAGCTGCTTTTCCCATGGACTCTCTAATTTACCATTTCAAACAGAAGTCCCCTTATCACTGTTGAAAAGTGTAGCTACAAATAATGATTATTTCAACCCATCAATATTCTATATAGCTTCAACAAATAATGTACCAACTAAACTAATACTAACACCATACTGACGTCATTAAAATTGATCAGACCAGGAATGCGATTTCGTGCGATATTTGATTCATGACCTGAACCTAAGTAAAAAGGAGGACATCTGATTTTTGAGTTACATATTAAGACTTTTGTTAGTATGATTAATAGAAAATCATCATTGATCTCCTAAAATAATGGATACCTTGGGAATGCGTAAAGGGTTTTTAGCAGCATATTCACAAAGCTTGCCAATCTTCCGATCATTTGGCTCTTCATCCTATACAATGCAAAGAAACAAAGTAGATTGTAAGAACCCCAGTTCCATGTCGCTGCAGAACATGATATACATTCTCAGGATAAAAACACAAATCAACCGCAATGACAAATGCTTGAATATCAAAATAATTATGAAAAATTCAAGTATAATTGTAGATTCAAATGGACCATGCCTGCTGAGCGAAGGTTGAATAAAACATTAAAAAATAATAAAAAATACTGAGTGGCTATGCCCTGCACTCTCTTGCAACACTCTAAAGATGAGAATTCCAAAGAGGAAAGAGGACAAAGTTGATTCAATAATATCTCAAGTATTATTTCAAATTTCTCTTTCAAGAGACAACCATTGTAGTAGTTAATGCAAAAGAAAAGTGTACTTGGACCTAGCAGTTACAAAGAATATGACTTTCTCCGTAAAAGATCAAAGACCAGTTCAGTATGTAGCGAAAATCAGCTACCAATGAATGCGAAACCTGTCAGTATTCAATGAGTAAATACATAATTCTTAATCTTAACAAGGTCACAAAATACGGAAGAAAAATAGCTTTGCCAATTCTTTAGTTTGTACTAATAATAAAACAGACTTCTCTTTTCTACCTGGGCAACCACGACGTAGCCAGCATAAGGCAACAAGGGGTCATCCCTCCCCCCTTCTCCCGAGGCCTTTAAAAATCCAAGTGTTTTACGTACATATTTTGATAAATTTGAGGGAAGAAGGTACTATGCCCCCCAAGACTTTTAAAAGTTAAAATGTTTTATGGCTTCGTCCGCTCATGACTTGAAAAGATAGCAAGTTTTGACTTTACTTTTTTCTTTTTTGCTAAAAAGTAAAGTCTCATCTTCCCTTTTGATTATAGCCAGAAAATATTTTAAGTTGTTCTAATATTCAATTCAACTCAACTCAGCCTTAGCCCCAATCACTTGGGCTAATCATTTCCTGCCATTCCACGCGATCCAATGCCAAGTCCCCGCATAGGCCACAGTCCTTTATATCTTTCCCTATTACGGATCTAAAGGAGATATAGAAAACCAAGTCTACAATATTGAAAATTTAACTTGTAAAACGGGATTATCTTTCAGGGCAAAGGAAGGTATATATAGGCCATGCCAACATGACGGTTAATCACTACTATTTTTTTTATTAAAAAAAAAAAAAGCGACTCAATTTTATGCTTTGGTTGGGGCATGATCACTTAATAGTTTGTAATTGTGTAAAATAATTTAGTTACATATATTTTGTACACTAACAATTAATTTTCTAGGGGAAAAGGAATATTCAAATATTTCTAGTTAAAAGGCTTTCAAGAATTCCGAATTAGACGCACACAGTAAACAATTCAACTAAAATTATAATGTGAATAATGACTTTGAGTTTCAAGTTATCTTTGCTTCCGTGATTTTATTTTAGTGCGTTGTAGTTTCTTTTCTGTAGTTTTGCAATAATTTGAATCAAAAAGTACGAAAGAGATGTGAAGAAAAATAGCAGAACCAGCGAGTGGGAAAATGAAAACCTAAAATATACAACATATATGATAGAGCCTAACTAAATTATGTTTTGCTAGTAGTAAATTTAGTATATTAATGTTTTAGAAAAAAATCAATGTATCATAAATGGAAGTGTTAGAACATGTGAAACTTTATTTGGCCCCCGCAGAAGACAAAATCCTGAATTCAACACTATAAAATTAACCTACATTAGGACCTCAATTAGCAAGGCTCAAGATTGCCCCTTAAGCCTGTATCTGTATCTGAATACTTCCACTTCCACACCACCTCATATCCTCTCGTAGGTGGTCATGCAAGGTTATTAAATGAGTCGCAACATACGTTTTAAAAATACTCTCTCCGGTCTCTCTTAATCGTCTCGTCTCCACTCCAAGTGTTGGAACATGTGAAACTTTATTTGGCCCCTGCAGAAGACAAAATCCTGAACTCACCACTACCAAATTAACCTACATTAGGACCTCAGGTAGCAAGGCTCAAGATTTCCCCTTAAGCCTGTATCTGTGTCTGAATACTTCCACTTCCACACCACCTCACATCCACTCGTAGGTGGTCATGCAAGGTTATTAAATGAGTCTCAACAAATGTTTTTAAAAATACTCTCTCCGGTCTCTCTTAACCGTCTCATCTCCACGCCAAATTTGGTCCAAAATAACTCACTTCAGGTCTAAAAGCATTTAAATTCAAATTGCTCATATATTTATTTAGGTAGTTGGAGAGAGACATGAGTTAAAGAGAACATTACAAAAGGGTAAATATGGTATTTCACTTCTTTAAGTAGAACAATAATTGCATTTCTTAAAAATTGTGTACAACTAGAAAGAGACAAAAGAGATCCGAGGAGAATGTTGAACCCATTATAATTAACTGATGAAGCACAATGGTCGACAATACTAAGCTAAGTTTTAGCACCTATCCTGCATAAATATATGACTAATGACAAGACCAACTACGGCACAAAAGCCTAACCATGAAAAGCATACGTTGATTCAAGGTTTTAAATGAAATGGAACATCACCATGCGGACTGTTTTGCCACGGTTAGAACAGTAGTAGTTTCTCATCCTCAATCCATCACTTAATGAAAGTTCTAAATTTATTATATAGTCTTTGACAGCGGTTTAAGCTTCGCTCAAAAGTAAAGGAACAATAATTAACAGAATATTGTATAGTAGTTATTGGTTTACTGGCCTTTTGATCAACTATATTTGTACCATACACGTTGACACGTTGTACAGATGATAAAGGCAGAAGCCAATTTATGCACTATGGAGTCAATATGAATTTCTTGATGTTTCTCCAGTATGATAAGCTACAGACACAAGGATAAATTTCAATTTGCACGCTCCTCTTTTGATCTAAGTAAATAACGCAAAATGATCAACATTTCTTAAGAAAAGTGACCTCATGAGGAATTTCAATTTATCTTCCCTAAAAGTGGGAAATGCAAAATTCAGCTGGCATAAGAGTTTGGGCTTATGAACTACGGAGAAGAATCATAAGTCATCTGCAGCTTTCATCAAGTAATATCCTACTTCTAGAGTAAGCTGGTAGCTCATATGATGTTTAGACAAACACATCCATGATCCTGATTCCTGAGTAAGCTAGGTATCTTATATACAATAGTTTAGCAATTCGTTGTGAAGCAATAAAGTTTTGATCCACAAGTGAACTACTAGCAACCTGAGATCATTCCAGAACTTCCAAGACACAAGCCGGATGCACATATGTTAAGTGGGTTTTTGCTAAGGGGGAGAGGGGCGGGGGGGGGGGGGAGGTGAAAATGAATAAATTATGAGATAGCAGCACAAGACTTGAGCGATTCCTTGCAAATTTTCTGCTTAGTTCAAATATGAATGTAATTTTATATCACAGAATATAGCATCCCCAAATAAGAAAAATTCATTGGAGTGTCATTTCAACTATGATTAAGTAGATAAAACAATGTGGAAGTCCCTTTAACAGAAATGGGAATCTAATGAGGAAAGAAAGGAAAACTAACCGGGGACCGAGGGAAAATATCAGAGATCAACTTCTTGTACCTCTTCACGGGCTGCCTAGACCTTGCCCGCATGGCTGGGCAGAAGAAACACAGGTTGCCACATGCTGGCAATACTTGCCTCGAGATAAGCCCCGAAACTACACTCATGTTGTAACTTCGTTATGAAAAAAACAATCACAAATCCCCAACTACCTTCAAAACTTGAGCATTAGCTTTCTTTCCCTTCTTAACTTAAATTTTCGGTTAAATATAATGAAGAAGGGAAAGAAAAGCCCCCGAAATGGTAAATGGGTACTTCTCAATTTCCAACCAGCCTGCATATCAAACACCTAAAGGTCAATAGTAATACACCCCAAATCACCAGTAAAACACCCAGAACAAAATCATAAACTCAAGCAAATGGGTATGCCTGTATCCAAAGATAAATAAATCAGTTAAAATCATAATTTCTAGGAAATGGGGCAGCTTCTGTATGCCATGAATTGGTGAATTTCACATCCTAACACAAAATGGAAAAAAAAAAAATCTTAAAATTCGGTCGGCTTTTGTTCATCATAAATCCAACTCAATTCCAAATTAGCAGACATAAACCCGAAAAATCTAAATTTACACAAATGAGTATGTATTGGTTCATTATTATTCCACTCAATTGCAAATTGTCTTAGGCGGAAATGATCAAATGATTAACCCACAAAAAACACGAGCAAATGAGTCCGCATTCCATCATAAATTCAACTCAATTTCAAATTTCTAAAAAATAATTCGATCAAACTAAACACATATGCATACAATCAAAATACATAACTAATGATAATTACCCCTGCAAAAAAATGGTGCCTGTAAAGAGCAGGCCGGAAGGCTGGTGGTACAAGGGTTAAAATTTCCCAACAATGTACCAAATTTCCAGCAGTCTCACCTGCGAAACTTATGCCAATCTCTCTCTCTCTCTCTCTCTAAAACAGGGGGTGTGTATTTTTTTTTTTTTTTTTTGACTAAGTGCAAAAAGAAGAATATAAATCGGCTGGTCGGACCGCCTGCCCAGCCAATATAATGATTATTTGAAACCTGGCTAACATTCTTTAGCAATTGATTATTTATGGGCACAACTGTATTTGCTTTTATTATATGACCTCGATTTTGGTTATTATCACGGTATTGCCATTGTTATCCTGGTCGTTCCATGTGTAGCAGGAAATGATTTGAACCGTTTACTTCAGTTGGACCTCTTCAACTGTTTTTTGACATTTTGAGGACCGTTAGGACCTTTCAACCGTTATTTTCGAGGTAGTAATTTGTAATTAAGTGATAATTACTCCTTATTAATTTTTGAAAAATGCTCCATAAACCGCACATACCAATAGACAAATCAATCGCATGCAAGAACAACTTGTACCGCATGCATTAACAGCTTGTACGGTACAAACTTAATTCTCGTGAATATGTGCGATTAACGTAGCAGCGCTCTTAATTTTTTACTAATAGACTGGACCGACACAAGTCTTCTATTTATGTTTTGTTTGAATTTGGTGGGAGGTAAACACCTTTTTTTAATTGAATTTTTCATATGTTTTTTATTTTTATTTGATTAGTTAGTAAAATATGTTATTAATTATTTTTTAAACAAAAAAAAAGACTAAAAATATTTTTTAATTCTTGATAGCTAATTTAATTTCGTGTAAAATAGTGATTCTGTACTTTTACATGTCTATTCCGAAAGAATTATATAAAAAGAAAAAAAACATTTGAACGTGGCGAAAATGAAATATGTGATACGAAAATAAAAAAATGTCAAAACTATAATGGACCAGAAATAAATTTTGTATTGATCTCAATTACAAGAATAAGACGATAATGAAAATAATAAAGAAATAATCAGATGAAAATGGAAATATGAATCCTAAGCCGCAAACGTCTCATTACAATCACTATTTTAACGGTTTGGATTTTCTATCTTAAATCGTGTCATATTTATGTTATATAGCTTTTAAAAATAACACATATTTTAATTTGATTAAAATTTTAAATTTTAAAATTATTTTTTAAATGATTAAGATAAATTTTAAAAAAATAAGTCAGTAAATTAAATACGGACAGAAGATCCGAGCAATGATAATCAGGTTTCACTCCAAAACCATAATCATGGTTGTTTTCAAAGCAATCAACGATCATTGCTTGAGATATCCAATAATTTCTTTTGGGACTACATCATTAATAAATTTCTATGTACTGCATATTACTCATAATAGTTCAAGAGCCCTACCAATTTTACCTCATTTGCTTGACTAGGTAATCACGAAAAAATGTATATATGAATTAAATATTATGTGCGCATTTTCGCGCTTTCCAAAAAAAAAAATCTTTCATATTTACGAGATTTTTTTTATGATTAAATAATTATTTGATTCTTAAGTTATCACTTAATATACGTTTGGTCTAAGAATGATTCATTTGATCCGTAATTTTCAAATATGCTTCATGAATAATATATTTTTTATAAAAAAAAAATTAGATCAAACTTAATGAAACTCCCTATATACCCCTTTCTAATTGTTAGTGATGATGCACACTTTTTCCGGCAAGCTAGGCGACGGCGGTTGGCGGTCACGGTGGCAACAGGACCTGTGGAACAAAGAAACACTGTTACGGGCAGGGGGGGTGACCCTGCTAAACCGCTCCGGCGTGAGAGTAAGTGCTCAAGTTCACGGGAGAGTTTAGAGACAGAGTATATTGTGTAATATAGCGTATTTTTGCGTACCTTGTGCCTACGGGGTAGGGCTTATATTTATAGGAGCTTGAGGAGTCCTTCTCCTAGGGTT
>JAOWAN010000014.1:2514914-2528039 GCA_028566635.1 Lobelia cardinalis
CGATTTACCTCCTCCACGTTGGCTCAGGGCAGGATCGGTGGGGGACTGCCGGGGTTGCAGTCTCAACCTTTTTTTTTATTACTCCTAAAAGGTGGGGAAGTACCTTGATCGTGGTCAAACAAAAAGTGGAAGATTAATGTTGTTAAGTGGAGTGTGGAGCTTCAGCGGGTGGCGCCTTCCCTTTCCTCGAATACCTTGCCGTCTCCGACAACGAGCTCACTGGTCCCGTTCCTCCACCAATCAGAGACCTATCCAAGCACCACACCCCCGTCTCTGGCAACGAGATATGGATTTCACCAATCGCTCCCCCGAATGAAAAGCAATGCTGCAATGTACGTAACTTTTCAGGCACAATAGTGAGAGAGAGAGAGAGAGAGAGAGAGAGAGAGAGAGACGGAGGGGGAGGGGGGAGAGACGGAAGACGGGTGGATCCGAGATCCTCTACACCTACTCCAGCGTCGTCCATGGCTTCTCCGCTACCCTCACCCCCGCACAGGCCGCCGTCTCAGGCGCGTCCCTGGCAGTGTAAAATTGGGGGTTTAAGCAAAGAGAGAGGATAGGAGAGATAGATCGATAGGGGAGAGAGAGAGAGACGGGAGGGGTGCAAATTATTCTAAGCGCTCAAGCGCTCTCAGCACGCCCCCTAGTATGTGTATCTCACTCTCCGTAAAAAGTAAGTAGCAACTGAGAGTGAGATTTGAGAAAAAGAGCATGCATATCATATTAATTAGTGCATTAATTTTTACCTTAATTTGCGGTGAGAGAATAAATCCCGTAATTAATGTGTTTTGAGAAAGAGCATAAAATACAATAAAAAGAGCATATATATCACATTAATTATTACATTAATTAGTTTGTTATCCAAATTAATTATAAAAAATAAATATATGCATATAAATTAAAAAAGATTATGTATAATATGAAAAAGAGTATGATAAATATTCAAAAGAGTATAATGTATATAAAAAAGATTATAATAATCATATGCATATGAACATTTTAACGTGTATTTTGAAAGAGCATGAAATACAATAAAAAGAGCATACATATCACATAAAGTATTGCATTAATTAGTTTATTACCCAAATTAATTATAAAAAATAAACATATGCACATGAATTAAAAAAATATTATGTATAATATGAAAACGAGTACGCTGAGTATTCAAATGAGTATAATGTATATAAAAAAGATTATGAGGGTCATATCCATATTAACATTTTAACATAAATTTTAAAAAAATTATGTATATTATGAAAAAGAGTATGCAAAAGAGTATGATGTATATAAAAAAGATTATTATGATTATATATTAAAAATTATGTATAATATGAAAAGAGTATGCTGAATATACGAAAGAGTATGATGTATATAAAAAAGAGTATAATGGTTATATATATAATATTTTTTAACTTAGATGCTTGATATACTACTTTCTCTTCGAAAATAAGTGAGATTCTTTTATGATTAAATTTATTATAGGTAGATATCTTAATTTACGAGAGATAATAAATACCGTAATTAATATGATTTGAAAGAGCATAAAATACAATAAAAAGAGCATATATATCACATTAGTCACTGCATTAATTAGTTTGTTACCCATATTAATTATTTAGTGGAGCTCAAACGCGTTTATAACAAATAATTTGCTGAAGTGATGTTTAGTGCTAGAAGCACCTGTGCACTTATAATACCAATTGCGGGAGGGGCGAAGAGACGAGAGGGGGGAAGTGGGAGGGATATTGTTTTGGGTTTGTTTGTTTGTTTTTTTAATTTTCTGTTTATTTTATAAAAAATTTAATTTAAATCCTTAACTTTTTGTGGGGGCAAAATGACAATCAGATCTTTGTAAAACTCACGTGTTTTGCACATGAGTTGAATTTCGTTAAGTCTAATGAACCCGTAAAAAAATATCACATTTCAAAATAATAATGCAACATTAGAACGTATTTCAAAACTTTTAAAACTTTGAAACCTAACATTAGAACCTATTTCAAAACTTTTAAAACTTAAAAACTTGTTTTAAAATCCCGCAAAAACTTTGAAACCTAAAATAAGATTAATCCAATATTTAATTCATACTCTTTTCGTTTAAAAAAATATATAGTTTTACAAATTTAAAGAAATAAGCTTTCATATACATTCTATTTTGAAATTATACAATAACTTTTTCTATTTTCAAAATAAAAAATTCATTTTGAAACAAACAAAAGAAAAAAAAAATTAAGATCTTTCAAGAATGGAGACGTATTTGATACATATGTCACAACGTGCGTGCACACTTTACCTTTTCAATATCTTTCGAGGAGCAACCTTTGCTCCAGTTTCAAAGAAGAAAAAAATCATAAATTCAAATTTGAAGCTTAAGAACACAAACTTAGTTCTCACAGAGCTATGCAAAAAAGTGCCATGCATTTACGAAGCAGCTCAGGAAGAAACAAGAATTGGAACCACTGACCAAAAATAGACGACCAATTTACTATCCTTCTAAGCTTTTGAAGTGCCTCTATGTTCTCTCTCAACATGTTCCACAAGAGCCACCGGTCCGCGAAAGCCTTTACTACACTTGGGACAGACGTCTAACGTCACATTCATTACTCCATTCTTTTCATGAATTTTCTGCACATGATCCACCAGCGCTGGTGCTGAAGAAAACTTCATATAGCACAGTGGACACTGTTCCACTTGCCGCCCATTCGCATTTCCGTGGCTTCTACTCGACCCAACTCCTTCCTTTGGGGCTTGGAACGCTTGGCCTAACTCATTACTCAATTTCGCCATTCCAGCTTCAGCTGAGGCCTTAACAGAGGAAGCTGCCTTGAGCAAGGTCGTGGTCCATCTTGATGATGATGATGATGACGACGACACGGGAGGTTGCGCTGGTTTCAGTGACTCTTTTCTAGTACTTGTATTTAAAAAGCTCATGAACTGAAAAGCTGCTTCAGGCTTTTTGGGTCCAGGACAATGGTGGTCAGGTCCGAACCGGTGTTTCAGACAATGCTCTATGGTGCAGTCGCGACACTTGATTGCATTAGAAAATGTGAGGAGCTCTCTGCAACCGGGGACGGGGCATTTTCTTTTCTTTGTGACTTTCTCATAGTTTGTGGGGTCGCACTCAGTATTTACATGTGACTCCCATGTTATATTTGGGTCTTGGTTGGGAACCAGGTGAACACCTTTTGCACAAAGTGGGCAGATGACGACAGTGAGATCATTTTTGTTGGCTTTTGGACATTGGTGTTTACTATAGCTCCGATGTTCAAGGCAAAACACCTGCAAGAGATTTACACATTTTCAGTAAATTGGACATAAAAGACAGCTGCCAAATACAAGACAGGAAACAATGTGACATATGTAGGGATGTCAACGGAGTTGTGTACTCTAATTTTGATCTATTTTGGGATTTTGACGTTGAGTTATCTCTTTGGAGTTGAATTTTATTATATTGATGTTTTCAAAATAATTATTTCTTGTACATCTTATATTGAATAATATATGTATATATATAGTTAAATTATAGATGGATTATTTCGATCCGTTAATCCGAAATTTAACTCTTAACGAATCTCGATTTGGATGAGTTGTTGGCCAATCCGATGTTTAGTTGAATAAAATCCGAATCAATTTTAAGTTACACAAATCAGGATTTATATTGATCCGTCCATTTAAGATCCATTTAGAGCCTTAGAGATATGCCATGCATCTCAAAACCATCATCCATTGCTAGATAACAACCATCGCAGAAACAGCACAAATGGCAATAACTAGTAAAGAAGTTGAAAGCTCTAGTGAAAAAACTAAAAAGAAAGAAGCTAAGGGACACGTAAACAGCTAAACAAGGTAAAGTCAGCACAAGATAACTCAGTCTAAATGCAGGCATTTTAGCTCTGATCTTCCCCTGCAGTGTCCAAGCCTTGCCAATTTATGTTCAACAAATCTCTCAACAGGGCTCATCAATTATTTTATAATGAGAAGACGACGATCATAGTTAGTTCCTTTCTCTGTATACCAGCAAACATCATCTATCTTTAGGGTCATTAGAAGTTGAAAGATCCACAAGGGATGGGAATTATAATATAAGGAGTTGAAAGATTCACAAGGGATGGATCATTATAATATAAGAGAATCGCATTAATAAGAATGCGTGCACTCCCAAACTGCTCCTGTATTTATCTTTATTACATTTTTCCAAACGCGGTTGTACTTGATCTTCAAATATTGAACGCATAAAAAGGGGGGGGGGATGAGAGAGAGATCACCAAATGGACCACTGTCAACTTAGCAAAGATCAAAAAAGAGACTAGAGAGAGAGAGAGAGAGAGAGAGAGAGAGAGAGAGAGACTTTGCAGAGATCACCAAAGGGAACACTGTCAACTTAGCAGAGATCAAAAAAGAGACTGTATTAAAGAATAAAGCTGAGGTATACCATATGATTTGAAACTTCTGGAGTTAAAGTTCAATATAAAACACCACATAAAAGCTTGTCCACAGCCCGCTGGAGAAAAACTATGCATGCCCCATACGCCAATGAAATCTATGTAGCTTAATTTGTTTCTTAAGCTACTGGATAGTCGATATTAGTTCTACAGCTGAGCGCGAGAACATCAATAACTATGAAGGAAACTCTGCACCCAGTGATTTTAACAGCCCTCAATGTTGACTAGTTCATATTTGCATCAAAATATCCAAAATCTAGCACCCTCTGACTGTCACATGTTATGTCATTATCCTATTTGATCTAGGTAGAAAAAGGTAAAGAGAGAGTACCGCACAGAAGTTCAAAATGAACTGTAAGGTTGCAAACTGATAAATTTCCTGCTACATAGATACGGAGAGATATATGCAAACACACGCGCGCGCACACACAACACACTCACACACACACAACTCAATTTATGATTATGAAGCTAGCCAAAGGTTTATGAAGACCAGGGTTCTGCAGTTATCAGCAAAACATTTCTACATTTTTATTCATTTCCACCTAAGAGTAAACCCAGTTTTACAAAGATGCGGACCGAAGTTCCACCAGAAACAGCCGGTTGCTTAAGAAATTCCCTAATTTGTCAAGAGTTTAGGCTAAATCTCCCAGAACTCAAATATTTCCTTTCTAATCACGTTAGAAAATTGTCATCCACGTATTTAAGTATTTTCACAAACCCTAATCCTACAACTCAACTCAACCGTAGTCTAATCAATTGGGCCTGCAAACATTAGAACCTTTTTCGGCATTCATTTCGTTAAAGGGCAAATAAAGAAGACGAGTACTACCTTAAAGCATAATAAGGAAGGCAGGATACTTAACAGTTAATATATTTTTGCCTTTTTATAATCTCATTATAGTTTAACGGTACACTCTTTACTTATTTCTTCAAATTTATGAAAATTGTTATTGATAGTTCACTTACTATCCTCAAAATGATTAAAATATTAGAACATAAAACATAATAAATATATATTTTAAATAATAATATAGTAAAACCTTAGGTTGATTTTTTATGAGGAAGAATTATCGCTCATTTTGTGATGGAGGGAGTGCTTTTTAAGCATTAAAGCCGTACCCATTAGGCTGTAAGGAAGTCCATCGACGCATAATGCATCCAAATTTTTTGGATGTATTTTTTATCACTCCATATGTTCTCAGCTTTGGTGTTTCCAAACCTCTACCCTTCCCATTGACATCCAGACCACAGTAAATTATTAACTCAGATAATAAAATTGAATTGCATTATAAATCTCTCATCACAATACCCCAGAAACTACTAAGATCATGCGTTAAACACACTTGAACATTTAATACATTGAATTACAACCAGAAGTTAATATCAACCTGTTTTGGCCTGAACATACACATACAAACTTAAATCTTGAACATAATAATCATAACCAACATTCTAGTTTAAGGGCATATCACTCTAAGTAGATTGGAAACGAGCCCACAAAACAATTCACAATCATAGAAATGAAAGACGAATTTCATAGTAGCTTAATTACTCAAAACATAAAATAAAAAATGGACAAGGAGTATAGAGAGAGAGACCTGGAGGCAGGAATCGCAGGTGAAGGGCAAGAAATCAATCAATTTACAATCTTCAACGGAGCAATGTTTCCCTAAATTTGGAAATTCCGGCGTTCCCATCCTTTCTTTCTTGGAGATCTATATCTATACACCTGTATAATACAGATATATAGATATAGAGAGAAGATTCCCTCGATTCGAGCCGAGGGTTTGGAAATTGGGGAGGATATTCTTGAAGGTTTCAAAATGGTTTCAGCGTTGGAAGTCTTTGTTTGTTTTTCTGGTCTCCGCGGAAATGAGGAACAAATAGAATTCCACCGCTTATTTTGGTTGTCAGTGCAAATTACAGAAATGGTCCTTATATTTTAAATTTTTTTTAAAAAAAAAACTCTTTAAATTTGACATTGCTTATCAAAGCTCAATTAATCAAAATTCAATTTTCGGTATAATTAAATTTGTATCGTAAAAAAAGGTGTCATGCACGTGCTGGGAGGACAAAATGATCAATGCAAATAAAGGATTGTTCCTCTAATTATTGGCTCGTAATACACATATATATAATGAAATAAACAGAATGGAATACGTCCAATACAGAAAAAAGAGAAAGAGAGAGGATTGTCGAACTAGGAACATGGAATAGAGATAGGAGGTTGATGGAGAATAGAGAGAGCGAGAACAAGGATAAAGAGGCAGAGAGTCGACGGATAGCAGAGAGAGTCAACTGAATCGAAAGTGATTTAGGATATTTTATAATCCATACTCCAAATGACTTTTTTTAGGCAGAGGGAGAAGGGAAAGAAATGGGATATGATTGATTTGTACGGTGAGTGTTCTTCTTCTACAGCAATTTTTTTTCCTTCATATTTTCGTAAATATAGAGATTTCTTTGGCAGTTGAACTTCTTATTTACTTAATTTGCTCGGACTTTATTTTAAAGATTTGTGTGACCAGTACTTGAAAAGAGTTGTTTAAGCCATTTTGAAATTCCAGTGGAAGCAAATTTTGTGCTATTATATAGGTTTTTGTACTTTTTTGTACAAAGTATGTGTTTAAAGTAGGGGACATTAGTAGTACGTAGGGAACATTAGTGCATTACTTTCTTCATTAGTAAGATTTTTCTCGTTTGTTTGAAACATAAATTATCTGAAAAATAAAATAAATTTTGGATTTTTATATAAAGGATTTTGGAGTACTTTCTATACAAAAAATGTGTTAAAGGTAGGTGATGTTACATAAAATCTCTCTGGTCGGCTCCGAAGACTAACAACGATCAAAATCACAGCAAATACTTTACCTGAAAAAGATGAACATACGTTAATGAGGCAAGGGGTGATTCCTGCCGAACAGTTCCGGTCCGATAATCAGTCTCAATTAATCTTAGAGAAGAATCAAGAGAAAAGCTAGCTTGAGCGTTTGGGCTTAAGAGTGCGTACATTTTACCTATTAGATAGGTCTCTTTTATAATGGTCTGGAGTTCACAATCCTTCTAGATTTAGGATTCTTAGTCGCATCAAGACACTTAGGTTTTATTTAATCTGTCTCCTTCATGAACTAGGAGAATGTACAATAAGTAAGAATCAATCAGAGTTATATAAGGACATAATTTCTTAGTCCCTGCGGAAAAAAATAAGCTAGATGGGGCTAAATAGCTTATTTAAACTTAAACTGTTTTCAAAATTTTACGTCGAATAAGCATGCTTTATTGAAAACTTAGCTGCTACATAAATAATTCAACTGAGAAAATAGTTTAAGTAGGACGACTGAGAATGCTTTATTGAAAATTTAAACTGTCTTAACTACTTAATTCAACTGATAAGCATGCTTAATTGTGACTTTCTCATAAAATGCTACAGAAATAATTCAACTGATAAGCATGCTTTATTGAAAACTTAATTAACTACTTAAGTTTTTCTTTCTTATTAATTAAACAAGGACAACCTAAGCAAACAATTTAAGTTGAAAGACTAAGAAAATAGTTTGAAAGCTTAAGCAAGTAAATATATATATAAGTATTAGCACACAAATGCTTTGAGCTGATATGATCTGCTGAATCAACTTATGACATCAATAAATGAGAAAACAGTAAGTAACTAAAACAAGCATAACCAGTATATAAAGACACAATGATCTAGAAAATTTGGAGAGAACCCTAAGGAATAATTTGCTTTGACATTAGTGAACCTCACTTGGATGACTGAAGCAGAAAGGCTCTTATGAGAAAGATGATTGGGCCACTGACATTATAACCAAGTTATTGGTGAGCAACACTGCAGTTCCACAATTTACCCTAACCCAAGGAGTGATTGATGGCATGCTATGTGTTGGAAGGAGTGGTGAGCTAAGGAAGCAAATATTGCAGGAGATATACATCAACTCTTTTGGAGGGCATTTAGGAACCCTGGCTATCTATAAGAGAGCATCACTATACTTTCATTGGCCCCAAATGAAGCCTGATATCATCAAAACAATGTGACACATGTCAAAGATAGAAAGTAGAATCTATTCCCAGCCCTGGCCTACTTCAATCCCTCGCCAATACCTGATCAAGCCTGGACAAATTATTTAAACATTATTTTACATTGGGAATAAATTAGTCACAGAATCACTTAATAAAGATTTTGGGCTACTCCGTTCATTGCCAATTGATTCTGATATGAAACCTCAGACTTTAACATGGTATTGGAGCACGCTCTACATATGCGAGTCAAACGGCCCACGATGTCCTTCCTCAGTGCCACCCGAACAGACCAAAGAGAGTTCACGTAGTAAGCCGCAAGCCGGCTATCCCACATTGAGAATAAACTAGTCGCATAATTACTTAATAAAGATTTTGGATTACGTACTCACCAATTGATTTTGAGATTAAACCCCAAACTTTCACCCAAATATTTCCATGAACTTTATTGAAGGTTTACCTATGTCACATTTCATAAGCATGAAACACCCTTTCACTACCACCCAATTGTTCATGGACCAAACCTACAGATTACATGGGTTACCCCACTCCATTGTTTCTGACAGGAACAAGATTTTTGCTAGCTTAGAAGATTTTTAATATCTGCTGCTAGAAATTAACACATCCGCCCTTGTACTTGTTAATTAAGCACTTCTAAACTAGAGGACATGTCATTTCCCAAATTTTGTGCAAAAGCGGTCCACACATTGTTTATGTTTGTGCGAAAGCGTGTATGTGTGAAACAGAAGAAAATGTGTATGCTTTTTACACGACTCTCTATCGCTATTGTTGCACAAAATTGAAAAAAATGGACATGTAAAGTAGTTAGGTTGGTTGGTCAATGAAAATTAAATTTGGACAGCCTAAAGTTATCAACACCCCCATCTCTCACACTCAATGCTAGCTAACTACTTAAATACACTAGCATCAATACCCTTCACTAGATCTCTCACATAACCAACCATACCTTCAATTCCCAAGACCATTTCATCTAAACTTCCCATCATTCCATCTTAGAAAGAAAGAAAGAAAGAAAGAAAGAAAGAAATGTTCACATCTAAGACCACCACCATGGCGGCGGTACTCATTGTTGCAGTGGCCATACTGGTGACTGCGCTCCCTAACACTGAAGCGCAGTCACCAATGTCGGCCCCGAGTTTTGCTCCCGAGGGAGTGCCTTCGGGAACTGCGGCACCGGGGCCGGCATTGGACTGTTTGTCTGTGCTGGTAAACTTATCGGGCTGCTTGACGTTCGTGGAGGCGGGGAGCAACTTGACGGTGCCGGACAAGGCCTGTTGCCCGGAGCTCGCTGGGTTGGTGGAGAGTAATCCCATTTGTTTGTGCCAATTGCTTGGTAGTGGTGCTAGTAGCTTCGGTATTTCAATAGATCTCCATAAGGCTTTCCAGCTTCCTTCTACTTGTGGTGTTAGTACTCCCGATCCTAGCTTGTGCTCACGTAAGTTTCTCTCATTATCCCACTCTTTCACTCACAAAACACACACACAGTTACTGTTGGTTTTTAGCAGCCAAAGCATGAAAATATTACTACACTTCTAATTTATTAGTCTAATGATATGATTGAAGAATTAAAGTAGAATTTTTGATAAATAAATTATACTGAGTAAGCCTGTTAATTTGTGTTAAATGGGTTAAAATAAGTTGAATCGTCATGAATAACTGGGCATAATGGGTTCAATCTATAATAACTCATTTAATTAACCCATCGACTCAATTATGTAGTAAATGAGTTTAATTAGTTAAACTCAATTTAACATGTTGAATGCTCTTTCGCACAAAAAATTATTTTTTACACATTTTAATGTACAAATTTATAAAAAAAAAATTGAATTTAATTGGGTTGAAATGTTTACTGATAAAAATAAATTAATGAATAATATTTTGACAGATCGACCCTGAGACATGGATCATTCCGAAAGGAACTAACAATTATTAAGTTTATATTTCCTTTCCATAGTTTTGCAAGTTAATTTAAAAAAATGAAAATTATATTTCTTGTCATGTCATATTTTATTAATTTGAAAATTCCAACTGGCAGCACGAAAAGAAGAATTTGGTATTGTACCCACTACATAATAATATTCTGGAGTACAAGATTTGTAATATATGTCATTACTTGAAACAAAGAGCTAAAATTGCTTTCACAATCATTGAAATTAATGTTGCTTGAAACACATAAGTCAATTTTCTTTTTAATTAAAGGCAAAGGCTGAGAACTTTGCTTTTGGTGAAACTCCTAATTGAAAATAAAATCTATAGTATATGAACAGGGAAAATGCTTGATATACCGTCCGTATCAACCGAAAATCAACCGACGTATTTTACGAATTTGTATAGTACAAATCCGTAAAGCACGTCGGTTGATTTTCGATTGACGATATGCAGTATATGCAGCATTGCTCTATGAACAAGTTTGATACTTTTCACTGAATTGACCAAATGAATTGTGTAAAATAAACAAAATTTTAAATAAAGCACATCTCCCTCCTTCCCATCACTCCCCTTCTTTCTCCCTCTTTTTTTTTTTATCTAATAATCTCTTTATATATATCTAAAATTTATTTTAAATTTATATATATATTTAATTAAATTATTATTTCTTATAAATTATGAAAAATAATTATTTAATTTTCGACTTTGTGCCCCCAGAGCATGGGCAAAACACTAGTTATTGTATAAGTGTAAGTATTTCTCATTAAAACCAGTGTGCCCCTTGGTGACCATTGAGTCTTTTGAAAGAGTTCTTCATTGTACAATAAGTTTGGCTATTAACCATAGTATAAGGTATGTAAATACATTTGTCAATGAAGCTTAGGGATGAGCCTGTAACATTTTCTGTGGTAAATTTTAGATCACATCAATATTTTTGTTTTGTTCACTATTACTCCTTATAGTTTCTTTGAAGCAAATTTTACCCAACCTTGATAATTTCTTCCCTTTATTAAAAATTTATTTCCACAATTATGCTTAATAGTTGAACATCAAATATTAGACTTCAAGATTTAGTGTGAAATATACTCCTCAACCATTTACATTGAAACAACAAACAATAATTTGATTTACTGCTGCAAATTTATATATGTGAATATATATCGGATCGCGCCAAAATTATGAGAATTGGAATTTTCTGTTTCAGGTGTCCTATTTTCTGTCAGATAATTTTTAAAAATGATATGTATTTTAAAATATAAAATTTAAAATAAAATTATTTTTTAAATAATTAAAATAAAATTGTAAAGGATGATACAAAAAATAAAACATCATTTAAGACCCTGATTTGAACGAGCAGTGAAAATTTTCACGGAAAATGAAGGCCAATCGGCCAACTCTGTGATTGCGAAGAAACATTTTTCCCCAAGTTGTGGACGGCAATCACGTGTTCATAAGATGACTTGGCACGTGATGAGCTGGTTGAAACATGTGAGAAATATAAATGCACACATTACAGGGTCAGGGTCCCTATCTTTCTAATGCCATCTCTCGGTATACGATCTTTCAAAAATGCAAAAAGAGACCTGTCTCTAGGGCAATTCATTTCAGTCATTTTGGGTCCACCACGAATTTTAATTTTAGGTCGTACAACTACGAAAAATTAATTTTTTTTAATCACTCAACGGTAAAAAAATTAATTTTAAAGTTTAACATCTCATGATGAATTTTAATTTTTAGGTAACCTAGCGACACTTTAAAAAGAGCATTTCTGGTCGAAACCTATGGTTTTGACCTTCCTAAGTTGAGAAGAGTTCGGATTCTCTATCTCATCCAGTGTCCTACTTTGTGTACCACTACTTATATAATGATGAGTCCTATTATTATTGAGTTCCTCCACAATATGAGTAGTGGTATACAAAATGGGACACAAAGTGAGATAGAGGATCCTCCCTATCCAAAGTAAGAGGAGAATTCAAACCGGACCTTCTTTTTTCGTTATTATTATTGTTATTATCATTTTTACTAAAGAATTAATGTTGTCGAAATTTTTGTTAGGGAACATTAATTAATTTCGTAAAAACGGTATTAAATTAAATTACGGTTAAAGAAGTCGTTCGTTTGGTGCTAGAAATGCGTATTATTTTTTGAAATGTATATAAAAACTATAAATTATGTATATAATATAAATATAAAATGCAAATAAATTATATTATTATAATGTTCATAATTATTATGTGCATTTGATACTCACATTATGTACATAATTTATAATTTTTACGTAAATTTGAAGAAAAAAAATGGACGTTTCTAACATCGAGCGGCTAAACACTCGATATAATTTACGGTAAAACTGATCCGACTCATTTACAAGAGACGTATGTATGATGATGACTGCGATGCGATATTTGTCTAATCGCTTCTTCCTTTGTTGTTGTTATTTAGTGGTTGGAGTTCCGGTCTCATTGCCATCGCCAAGTGAAGCACCTGGACAAATGGGTAAACAATTCTTTTCGCCCTAATTATCTAATAGCATTTGTACTATCGGAGTGAAGATATTAGAGTCTTAAAATAAATTTTACATTAAACTCCGTCAAGATAAAAATAATATCCCTCCATCTCAAATTAAAGGGTTAACGGCATTTTAGGCCCCAATGTTTGACCACTTTGGCGATTTGGGCCCCCAGGTTCAAAAAGTGGTAAT
>JAOWAN010000014.1:2570365-2581741 GCA_028566635.1 Lobelia cardinalis
GTGAGGGCATTTTGGGAAAGAAAAAATGGGGACATTGCTAACCTCCTACAACTAGTGGGGATATTAGCTAATCCCTACATATATAGGATTAATTTAACATCCCATCATATTTCTATACAGTATACAAATAGTTATCTCCCCGTTGTTTTTTTTAACTAAATGCCACCACTTATATTTCTTTTTAACTATTTTTGGAGGGTAAAATTGTCAAAAAAAAAAAACTGTGAATTTAGCGCATGTGAAAAGTAAACACAGGAATAAGGGACAATGATTCACACACATTAGCCAAATACATGTTTTGACACTTTTACCCTCCGCCATAAAAGTGATGAAAGATGCCACTCAAATCATATTCTGTAATATTCAGAAATCAAGAAAAGTGATATAGATTTTTTCTCACCTGATACTTCTTTATTGGAACGAACATTGGTTGCAGCTTTTCTCTTGCATACATTCAAGGATAAGTCACCAGGCCGCTGATGAATGCCAACTATTTGACCTTTATACACATCCTCTCCAGGGTTAACGAACAATTGTCCTCTTTCTTGTGAACTACAGAGAGCATAAGAGGTCGTAGTTCCACTCTCGAAAGCAACCTATAATTAATCAAAAGAGTTATCTTCGATACATTTAATACTACTTTCTGATTTAACTACACTCAACGTGGGTAGTCAACGAGTTGAAAGAGATAAAGAGTACTATGCTTGGAGTAACACACGAAAACATGAATGCTCGAGCAAAGATAATATCATCTCTTGACTTCTTAAACTTTGGACAAGACTGAAAAAAGCTAAAGCAATCATTACCAAGGATCCCTGATCACGTGTAGACATATCACCAGCCCAAGGTCCATAGCTATCAAAAATTGTGTTGAGAATCGCTGTTCCTCGAGAAGCTGTTAATATCGCATTCCGCAGTCCAAGAAGTCCACGAGTAGGTATCTTATATTTGATCAGGGTAGTTCCTTCAGACCTAGTAAAGAAGGTAAAGCCCATATGCAAAATGATACTTGGATTAAGGTACAAATAATGCAAGCGAATTGAAGATCAAAGAAAAAAAACAATACTTGGATTCTTAACATGGTTGCAGTCATTTGCTTTTAATTTTGATTAAGAATGCTCAAAATGAACTAATTACTACTACCACCACTACTACTGTTACCATCCTCAAGCCACGGAGAAAGAGTCTATGGTCTAGGAAAGCATGCCAATATTTCAAACAGCAAAGGGTAGCTTTGTTAGCATTTCAGAATTATTTATTTGTCCTTCGTTCAATAAAAACTGGAATTAATATCATAATTCCAATAACAAAATAACTATAACAACAATAACCGTATAAGCGAATTGACCTAGAGAGTCACGAAAGACTCTTTTTCCTTTAATATTTCTTCATTTTAAATCATCCACTTCTCTAAAAGCTTGGTATGCTAGAGAGAGGACCCAAAGATGTAAATTAAGCTTTAAACTACCCATGAATGATATGCTACCCCCACTTGCATGCAGAGGTAAAGACGTGCATGAATTTGCATAAATGAAGCAAAGCAATAACTACAGTACCATAATATACTAGGGGCAACAAATGCAACCAGTGGGATTCAAACCATAGCCATGCAAAACCAGAGCTCCATCGATAAGAAGGCTCAAACAATGTACATCAAGATTAACTTTCCAAAATCTACTCCTTGAATACCCATTCAACTTCTTTGCCTCAAATTCAAATACTTTCGTAACCATCCGAAAATTAGGGTCAAGTTTCTTTCCAACTTTCCCACTAAATTGATGCGCTTCATCTCATAGGTTGGTTTAGTGAATTCAAAGTTCTATTTTGGTAGGACTTCCTGATTACTCTTCCCATTCGACTGCAATTGCTGGATCTTAAACTAGTTCTGTTCACACAGCGTTGCTACTAATAAGTAATTTCTGAAAATGATGCAATGCCCCTTAAAGTAGGGAGGAAGTCATTCTCACCCAAATTTTGCCGCTTATATTATGATAACTTGGGTAGCACTGTTCATGTATAACATTGTCATAGTTTAATGCAACAATACACCATGAGCTATATGCTTCTTCTTTTTTGCTGGTGCCTCATCATTGAGTGTTGCGACTCTATATAATCCTTTTGCAACGTTTAAACATGCCTTTTCTTAAACGTGCTCCAACACTCGTCTATGTTCTAAGATTGTGATATTGGTATACTGTTAATGTAGGAGCCATCAGCTGTGACTTACAATTTCTCAAGTCAACATTGACTAGTACCTAAAACATATATTAGAGAAAAGACTTAAAACAATCAATGGAAGATATAACCTTCTTTTTCATATCAAGGTTTAGTTGTGAAAAAGAGAAGATGATTATACTGTGGATGTGTCATGCGTGATCTTTTTTGCAGTTAATGGAGTATGGAGGGAACGGAACGAGGATTCTTAGGGACATTACTCGTCTCTTCTTCTGGTTATGGACAAGGTGGTATATTTGGCCTCTTTAAGTCTGTAAAGGATGCTTTCCAGGGAGAAGCGATTTCCGATTTGTGAAAGCAAAGGATAGCAGTTCTGTCTAAATGCTTTTTCTGGATTGCAGTGTTTTTTTTCCTTTCGTTAAGCAAGTTAACTTTCCGCCTGATCTTGTGTGAACCATCATCCACAATTTTCCCTTGCTATTCACTAGAAGCTTTTATCAAATAAGGAAATAAATTTTGAGCCATTTACCTTTGCAAAAAGGTATGCATCTTTTAACCAGACAAGACCATAGTGTTGCTTGAATATTTCTTTCCAAGTGATCCTTTTACTAGTTGCAAGATATGTTTCTTTTTTAAAATCTACAACATCTCTTCTGTAACTTGCTCAGAGTTTTAAAATCTTGAGTCATTATGAGTCACACTTCAGAGAAATTTTTTGTCATTATCATAATCTCACTTAAAGAACAGAGGTGTAATAAGACATGACTACTAATATAATACTGCAATTTTTCTATGCATTAATACCTAAGACAAAATTAATAGTGTCACAATGTTGTACGAATAATTAGGACGGAAAGAGCATAAACAGGAAATTTCGTACCCGAGCCCTTGCATATCAATCATTTGCCCACGCCTTTTACCTAGAAGTTCGACCACAGGTCCGGTATATTCTTCTGGTACCTCTACAGTGGCAATCTGCAAGCAATCTGTATTAATTTTGAGTTCAAAATTGTGACAAAATGACGTCCGGAAGTCAGTGGCGGAGCCAGGATTGATACGAGGAGGGGGCTAAATATTGCGGGGGTTCGGGGGCAGCGCCCCAAAAAAAAAAAAATCGGGTCGGACTATCAAACGAACGAATTCGAGTCATAAAAAATTTGAATAAATGCATTTTCAGAATAACAGAATTATTAATAATAAAAGAAAAAATAAGTCAAATTTTAGTAGCACATTTAAATATCACTAAATTTTATGTATACTTGCATTAGAAATTTTAACGAATAGCTCTTTTTTGATGTATACTAATAAAAAATCGTTCAAATATTGCGCTAATGGAGGGGGCTACAACAGGAAAATTTAATATCTCTAAGGGCAAAATTTGAAAGAACTTAAAAGTAAAGCCCCCTCCAGCCCCTCCCTCCCTCCGCCTCTGCCGGAAGTCATATATCCGTACACAAGAGATGTTTGAAATATTACAAAGTCAATTAAGTCATCAGTATTGTGTTTTATAATAGTTGCTTGCACAATAGTTCCACTTTCAATGA
This sequence comes from Lobelia cardinalis, assembly GCA_028566635.1. NCBI lineage: Eukaryota > Viridiplantae > Streptophyta > Magnoliopsida > Asterales > Campanulaceae > Lobelia > Lobelia cardinalis. Next base: position 2,574,085 of record JAOWAN010000014.1, read on the forward strand.
AAACAACCAGTAATTTCCAGCCTTTTCAATCAAAATTATATCTCCCTCCTTTTTTCTTCATTTGTGGTTTAGTCCAATCTCAGTGTGGTCAAAAAGTTAAAGATGTACGAAGAAAATGCACGCGAAAAAACATAGAACAGAAAAGGGTACTCCGCCCATCCCAAAAGGGCTGTTGATCGTGAGTTTTTCATAGAAATTACGGAGGTTGATACATAAGCACGTGCACATGTTTGCAATCACCCTAAGCGGGAACTATTACCATTGCAAGTAGACAATGAAACATGATGCGTAGTAAAGGTTAATTTAGAAAAGTCATTAGAAATGGAAACTGATTTTGGGACGGAAGGACTAAGTTTTTAATCATACTGTGAATATGCAGTAGTAATCGCCTAAGCATGACTTAATAGATGGTGTACTAAGTAGTCCTAAACGGTACAGATGCAGAACATATATCTTATGGCCTGCTATACACATAGAAAATCAGCCATATTACCTCATAAGGCTCCAGCAATTTGTCATCCACTCGTTTGTTGATTACTTTTGGGGGTCCCACCATGAACTCATATCCCTCCCTTCGCCTAAAACATATATGGTTATTGGAATATGGATGAAAAGAATTAAAAAGGGTCGCACTGAAGAATAAACTTTCTTACATGTTCTCTATAAGTATGGTGATGTGTAAAGTACCCCGTCCACTAATAAGGAATGTATCTGCACTTTCACCATCTTCAACTTTCATTGCCAAATTCCGCTCAAGCTCACGGTAGAGTCGATCTCTTAGATTTCTACTAGTAACCAACTTTCCCTGAAAGAAGAAATCTCGCGGTATGAAACCTTGATAACTATGAATAAATGCACAAATTGTGTCATACACCACTTAAGGCATGTTCAAAAAATCAGGGTTTCTAAGAAGAAATTTAGATTTAGTGAAAGCAAGTATGACTTGGCACCACTTGATCCATTATGGACAGCTCAAGAACATGGCCCACCAAGTTATTATCCATATTGCAAAAAAAATGTTAGGAACAGAAAAGTCTTAAGGCGCCTGTAACAGCTGATATCCACAAACTTTAAACTACAGAATACATTGATTTATCTCCATCAAGAGTACACAAATAACCTTTTTGTAGGTTGTATTTCTGAACATACCTCACGACCAACGAAAGGTGATGTATTAATTGAGAAAGCCATTTTGACTGTAGGTTCTTCAACTTTGATGCTAGGTAATGCCGTTCCATCAAGTTTATCAGCAATCGTTTCCCCAATCTGTTAAAGAACTTGTCAAAATATGGAACAAAATGTATTTAAGCAAGCATCTATATTACATGAAATGTCAAACTTGACATCCACGCAAACTTGGTTCTACCTGAATATCATCAATACCACAGGCTGCACAGATATCACCGGCCTCCACGCTATCTACAGGAACCCTCCCAAATTTCTCGTACACAAAAAGTTCAGTAACTCTTCCATATCTGCATGCATCATCTGAGGTGCATACCTGCATAATTAGAGAAGACAGAAGGTATAAAGATGACTGGGCTCTTTCTTTATTCCTGGAATAATGTTCAGTCATGATGGCATAAGCATATGCTGAGAACATGAAAGAACATTAGAGTTATGCAATCAATGTTATTTCAAGTGCATGAAAAAAGTGTCTAATACAAATACATCAAACTCAATTGATCAACAGTCATCACTTTATTGGTTTAATCTCTGTAACTTGGCTTCTAGTGGATACTTCATCACTATCCTGACTACTATTCTCCAACAAAAAGATAAGACAATGATCTGAACTAGAGATTATTGTAACAAATCTAGACTTAAATAAATCATTGGTTACCTACTTCAGGCATAATTTTCCCTGGCACCTCTCTTCTCTTAAAATATATGTACCCACAAACTTTCAAGTATGAAAATGTCACCAAACCATTCGACTGCATTCATAGTGGTCTGCTCCAGCTCATAAAAGAGTTCATTCTGACACTCTTACGGTAATAAACAGACTATTTTTATTTCATCTCTTGTGATCTAATACCACTCATGTAATAGTTTGGAAGGAATGCACATCAAGATTAACCTAACGTTGACAATCTCTTTCATTATTTGTCCTCTTCACTGTTCAAGATAAAACTTCTGTCGATGAGTTCAGACCATTAATCACCAGTAATGTACAGCCACAACAGCCTTGCCTTTTTCTGATCATGTTCCGTATATTTTTACAATTGATGCTTCTTACCTGGTTGTGATGGAAAAGGATTTTAATTATGCAGAAATATAACTCATTGAATCACCTATATAAGCCGGCAAACCTGCGACAGGAAGTCTCACCTCAACCTCTCTTCTCCCTTCCTAACTTTGTCTTCTTTTGCCGCGTTCATGCTTTCAGTGTTCTGATACACCGCAGTATTATTTTCTATACACTACAATCTTTTTTGGCAACGTGATCATACTGGTTCACTCTTTCTTCCTGTGGACATGCCCACAGAGGAGGTCCAGCTGGGAGCCTTGGATTTTATCTTCAAGACTTTTGTTTATGACGAATTTATCAGCATAATAGAAGAATTTTCTAACTAGGTTGCATTCTTTACTGGCAAGGAAATGGTATGGTTAGAGAGGGGAATGGCAAGGTAAATACATGTCTACATTGCGAGTGTAGTTGTACTTTGAATATCGTTTTAGTGGCAGAACAGGAAGATCCTTAACAACACTTTTGAAGGTTTCCACAGACCATAAGATAGCCAAAGGGAAAGCAAGAAACTTACTTTTGGATGCCAATTTTGCTCTGGTATCTATCAGAAAAGTTTGAAAAACTAGAAAGATCAAGGTGGTCGGTTGACGACAAATATCAGAATTCCGGGCTTTAATATCAATGGAAAACCAGAAACGGCAGTCACAACAGCGTTTCATTAACAAACCAGTCAAATGACATAGAACGAAATTCAAATCTGGCAAATGATGTCAGACATTCAAACTCTATTGATCAATAAAAATTTTATTAAACAGAACAGAATGGTACACACTAGCCCTGATGCAGACCTACCTTAACTTCCATCCCTCTATGCAAAACTCCAGCATGTAAGCGTCCTATGGCTATCTTTCCTTTATGTATGTCATACTCACTGCTCGTGACCTGCACAGATTTAGTGGCATTTAAGTATGAAATATATGATGCACCAAATGAATTATGGAAAAGACTAACAAAAATGGAAAGAGCATTATACTCTGCAACCCAATTCAATTCCATATTTTCGAATAGAAATGAAAACAGTAAAATCCATGCAACCACTACTGTTCTTCCAACTCCAAATCTAAGGCTGCGATTGAAATGCAAACATAGCTTTAATGTAACTATGCTTTTAAATTATATTTTGTTATTTATAAAATTGCATAAAGATGCTGGAAAATATGTTGAGTCAAGCAACGATGACCACTTGGTCTAGCGGTATCCCCTTCTCTTTTCTAAAGGGAGGTTAGGGGTTCTAGTCTCCTCAGAGAAGATATGAGGAGAAATTATATCTAGTTGAAGATATCTCTTAGCTTTAAGCCCCCCGTTCTTACTCTTGTAAGACCTACTCAATAAATAATAAGGGTTGGGTAAGGTCTATGTCCCCTCCAACCTTTAAAGGAAAAAAATAATAATACAAGCAATAATCTTGTAAGACCTACTAATTAAATAATAAGGGTTGGCATAAGGTCCATATCTCTTCCAACCTTTAAAGAAAAAAAAATTAATACAAGCAATGCATTTACTGAAATACCAAATTCAACTGCAACGAAGAATGAATAATAATGTTTGAGAACTTTAAATTTACCAAGGTTCTAATATACTAATTCGCTTATCGTATGGGAAAGGTTAAGTGTTCAAGTCTCGGAAAAAACACTATTGCAGTCTTTAAGCTCTATTTATTAGCCTTTCAAACCTTACCATCGTAATAGATAATAAGGGTTGAAATAAGATCTATGTTCCCTTCAACCTTTTTAATAGAATAATAATAATCAATTTAAACTTACATTTAACATCAAAATGACACTGTAAACTAATTTACGAAAATTAGATATTATGAGGGGAATTAATCGTGGAAAGCATTTAGAAAATGAAAACAAAAAACTTAGTTAAATGATGAAATTCAGATTTACAGTTAATCTCAATTTTATAGGGGTAAAAGAGCTTGAAAAAAAAGTTAACCACCTACTAAAAACAAGCTTAACTCATACAGTAACTTAATAGGAGTTATATTTACCAAATCAACACAATTTATTCCTAAACACAACAGTACTACCCCATCTAAATTTGAATCCGAAATATACAAACAAATAAAATAGCAAGTGCTATTACACTAATCATTGAGTTATTTTTCTATATCAAAATCCAAATGTAGAGATATTTATTTGTATTTAAAATTGATCCCAATTTATAGGGCAAAAAAACCACTCTGCCATGGACTTGGCAATGGCACTTACATGGTCCGTCTTTACTAAATAATGCAAGCTAATTATATTTCTTGGCATGTTTGTTCCCAATAGTTACTCAACCCAGCCCATATTTCTACTTTTAAAAGATTTTCTCTCCACTTACCAATTTTGTTTTCCAAAAAAAAAAACTATCTGACAAAATGACTCGTTGGTGGAATTCCTCCCTAACCCCCCCCCCCCAAATATCTTATCCCTTCCCCTCTTCAATAAATTTCCCTCTACCTAGTACCCACTTACCTGTCTTCTTCTCCCTTCTCATTAAGGAGCTCTTTCCCTTTCCATTTCCCCCCTTCCTTTATCATGATATTGCCACCTATCTTATTTTATTATTTAATAAACAGATTCAAGCAGAGAACAGCAGGAAAAAGAGAATTTTGATGGAAGACTATGACCTATGTGATGACTTGGCATTAAATCCTAGTTAATTGACAGCGGAAACGAATTCATGTAGCCAACCCCAAGTGACTGGGAGAAAGGCTGTGCTGAGTTGGGTAGTATTAAGTGACCAACTCATCTAAAAGCTTAGGCTGTTAGATAGGGACCCAACTGTGTATATCAAGCTAACACTTCCCCCCCTCCCCGGCCCCACATCTGACCCGTTCACACGTGTAGAGTTAAACCAAGATGCCTCAACGGGGGCATCACAAACCAAACAGGGTGCAACGGTTTTGTGGAGTAATTTTTTCTTTATTTTCTTATTTTTTTAAAGAAAGTATTATTTATTTTCTAATCTCAACCTTACACTATATTCTAATCTAATGGTAGGATTAGTTCCAACTAATAAATGGTTCTCAATTGAAGCAACTCCTATATATATATATATATATATATATATAGGAAAATGATCAAATACAAACCATAAATATTGTACAAATGTGCGAACTGTTGTATCTTAGTACTTTTTTGTTGTATATTCGTTAATTTTATTGTATCTTAATTTTTTTGTTGTATCTTAATAAGATCCTGTTGTATGCTATTACGTTTTTGTTGCATCTTCGCATCTTAGTTAGTTTGTTGTATATTTACGAATATGTTGTATCTTAGTATATTTTAGTTGTATCTTAGTTGATTTTCTTAAAAAATTTGTTGTGTTGGATCTTTATTTTACAAAATACGAACATTTAACTAACATACAACAAAAATATACTAAGATACAACTGGTTCGTACAGTTTGTACGAAAAAGTGGATTGTAGTGGAATAAGCCCATATAGGGACCTATTCTATTGAGAACCATTTAAACCCTAAGAACCTAGGAACCCCTAACAACCATTAGATCTCGAAAATTAAACGACTCAGATGACGCCCTCCCTTAAGCTCGTGCGGTGGCATTTTTGTAATTACTTAGAAATCTAATACCCCCGTTCTCTCTCATAACTTGCCCTGTTTAGATTTCTTTCCCTCATTCCTTGCGCCGTCTCGTTCGTTTCTCTCCCGCACCTCTAATCACTCTCTCAAAACGCAGGCATCACTCTTCCTCTCTCTTAGGTGAGCTCTCTCTCTCTCTCCTCTCTCTTTCTCTCTCAAGGTAAACAATTACAGATCTGGACCAGATCTGATCCTTGTTATGCGTCTTTTCGAAGTAGGTTAGGTTTTGAATAAGGCAATCGGACGAATGAGGAGATCGGTCGAGGAAGAACGAGGAGGATTCAGAAGCGGAGAATCGGAGGGAGTAGTCGGAGCAGTCGATGAGTTGGAGCCCTAGGATTCGATTGCCGACTAAATCGAAAGCTACTCCAGATCTCGAATGTTGTTTAGTCGGCCATGGAATCAAGCTCAAGCCGAAGTCGTGCTTGTTTCGATGGCTTCGTCAGAGCCGAAGAGGATAATTAAGGCAATAAACATTTTGTAATTTAGTTTGATGCTCTAATTGTTGTAAAGGAGAGTTTGTGATCAATTTTGTTTTTTTTTTCGGCGATCATATCTGAATTTTTTTTTTTTTTGATGATCATCATCATGTTTTTGATGAATCTAAAGGTGATCCATTAAAGGACAACTCTGATTCATCAGATGTTAACATCGATCCATCAAAATGAAAATTCTGTCCATCAAATGATAACACTGATCCATCAAAACGATAATATTGATCCACAAAAAAATCAAAATTTAACAGTAATAGAGAAACACAATATTGATTCATCAAATTTTAACACTGATTCATCAAAATTAACTGTGATCCATCAAATTGTAACACTGATTCATCAAAATTAACTCACATCATCAAATTGATAACACTGATCCATCAAACGATAATATTGATTCACCAAAAAATTAAAATTTAACAGTAATAGAGAAACACAATATTGATCCATCAAATTTTAATACTGATTCATCAAAATTAACTCTGATCCATCAAATTTAACACTGGTCCATCAAATTTAACATTGATCCATCAAAATTTAATACTGATCTATCAAATTTTTTATTGATCCATCAAATTTTTTACTGACCCATCAAATTTTTTACTGATCCATCAAATTTTTTATCGCAGATTGACGAAAATGCCACCGCGTTTTTGAAATAACAGATTTGTACCCTACTTAATCTCAAACGTTAATTTTCATGGATCTAGAGTTCAAGTTTAGTTCTTAGTTTTATAAATTATTTGTGGTTTTTATTTTTATAGATTTATATATATATATATATATATATATATATATATAGAGAGAGAGAGAGAGAGAGAGAGAAATAATCGGCTACAAACCACAAATACCGTACAAACGTGCGAACCTATTGTATCTTAGTATATTGTTGTTGTATCTTTGTTAATTTTGTTATATCTTAGTTTATTTTGTTGTATCTTAGTAAGACTCTGTCATATTTTATCACATTTTTGTTGTATCTTAGTTATTTTGTACGATACAACAAAAATATAACTAAGATACAACAAAAATATACTAGGATACAACTAGTTCGCACGTTTGTATGATATTTGTAGTTTGTACCGGAATAAGACCCTATATATATATATATGGGCTTATTCCACTACAAACCACTTTTTCGTACAAACCATACGAACCAGTTGTCTCTTAGTACTTTTTTGTTGTATGTTAGTTATATGTTTGTATTTTGTAAAATAAAGATCCAAAACAAGAATTTTTGTAAAAAAATCAACTAAGATACAACAAAAATATACTAAGATATAACATGTTCGTAAATATACAACAAACTAACTAAGATGCG
>JAOWAN010000014.1:2581841-2593265 GCA_028566635.1 Lobelia cardinalis
AAAAAGTGTTATAGAGCTGAATAAACCCATTTTTATATATATATATATATATATATATATATATATATATATATATATATATGCTACTACTGGTTCCTAATTCCAAAAGGATTTCAATTCCTAATTGAAACTAGTATGAACAATTAAAACTTGAATCCAACAAGGATTAGAACTCAACAAATTACTAGCATATAAATAAAACTCTTACGTTAATACGAAAATATGTTTCCATTAAACTAGGAAATTAACAAAACATCCTTGACTCCTTTAAGCTACGGAAACCAACAAAACTCTACCAGCTTATGAACTTAATAATAACCAATAATAAAACCCCAATACTAGTGTAAACTGACTAATCAAGGCCTTTAATAGGCTACACCTTGAACAAAATCAAACAAGGAAGCTCAGTGTACTCTTGTATCTACTTTCGTGGATTGTTGGTATAGGTGATCGGTCCTTCTGGTGTGACGACTGAGCGGGTGAAATTTTGAATGGACCAGCGCCTATTAATCCACATTTGACAGTGGCGCAGGCTATGCAGAATAGAGAGGAGTTCATTAATCAGGTTCCCAATTCTCACAAGGTGTTGATTAATAGGGTGTTTCTGGATGAATCCTGACCGGACAAATTGGTTCGGAACCCTGACTCAGCGGGAAGGTTCTCTGTGTCCGGTTTTTGGGCTCATCATCGCACAACTGGTCATAAATTGAGCTGGGCTAGGCGAATTTGGGAAGCCTGGATTCCTTCTAAAGTTAAAGTGTTTATTTGGAGGCTTTGTCATATGGTTTGCCTTTGGATTCTCTTATCCAGCGAAAGCAGATTATGATTGCTTCTAAGTGCTAACGTCGTTCTGTGAATCCCGCTTGTGAGTCTTTACATCACCTTTTCCTCCATTCGTAAATCTCACATGCAGTTTGGCAGCATTTTGGTGACTTTTTGCGAGTCCCTTCTACTTACTCGGATTTAGGTCACTTCTTTCGAGTCTGGTTTAGAGGTGGTCCTTGTGATCAGCTAGGTGCTTGCGGGATTGGTGCAGCCTAGGGGTGGCAATTTGTGACCCGATTAAACCCGTGGGTTTATAAAAGTTTTAAAATTAACCTATTTAAGTGAGTTATAATCATTAAATTTGAATCTATTTGACATTAATTTACTAAATATATTTAAATTTATTGATTATCACACACTTAAATAGGTTAATTTTACAAATTTTATAAACCCGTGGGTTTAATCGGGTCACAAATTGCCACCCCTAGTGCAGCCATTTCCGGATGTTGGGGAATATGGAAATCCAGATGTCAATCGGTTTTTGACAATATGCCGATGAGTCGGATCGTATTATTCAACGGGTTGTTGATCAGTTGCAGGATATGCTCCTTTTCAAACCCAAGATGATTAGTTCTCCTGTTGCTATTCATGATATGCAGAGGATGGGGCTTCCCATTGCCCAGGTTAAGCGCCGCAAGGGTTCGTGGATTAAGTGGCAGTCCAATCCTGCATTGCCCTTCGTTCTTATTACTGATGGATCAAGTCGTCTGGGAAATTGTACAGGGGCAGGGGTCCTTCGTAATTCAAATGAGACTTTTATCACTGCTTTTTCAAACTTTTATGGGGAAGGCTCAAATATGAAAGGTGAGATGATGGCTCTGCTGGATGGTCTTTATTTATGCATGGAACTTGGCCTTGATATGGTGTCTGTTTATTCTGATTCTATGGTTGCGGTGAAAGTTCTTCGTGATATGGTTAGTCCGCCTTGGAAATATTCGTATGAGATGAGATTAGGCAAGAGCCTTCTTGGCATTTATGAGGTTAGACATGTGTTTAACGAAGGTAACAGAACGGCTGATCAGCTCGCTTCAGAGGCCCATGATCATCGGTCTCGATTATATTTCAACACGGAGGAGTACCTGAGTCGGAATGTTAGTATTTTACTTCGTCAAGATCAGATAGGCTTGTACACATTCAGATTACAGGTGCTTAGCTGTTTTATGTGTGTAGCTCATTCGGATAGGGTCAGTCTTTTGTAGCTTTTTTTGGCATTTCTTTAGAGGTAAGGCTAGAGTAAGTGAGTCACTTACTAGTCCCCCTCCTTGTATCTCGTTTTATTTTATATTAATAAATATGGGTATCCATCTGCGGGTATCTTTCTGCGTCAGGTGCCGTCCTGGTTCTTTAAAAAAAAATTGTATCTACTTTCCTTTGACCCTTAACATACTTTACAAACTGCATCAGATTTGCAAATCAAATTGAAGCCACAATTAGATGGCTTAAATGTTCCGCCAGGATAGTGATGAATGCCACCGAGCAACGTGCAGAAGCTTGATCAGCGAACTACGCAGATAAGATTGGGAAGGGAGAAATTTTATTTACCTTTTGTAATACTCCACTTGTATTACAACTTTAGATTATATATCATATTAATACTCATACAAAATGGAGTAACTATTAGTGGCAGATGGATGCTCAAGAGACAACCCACTAAAGCAGAAGGAGGTGGAATTGTTAGAGACATTCGGATCATTTTCTCTTTGCTTTTCATTCTTTTATGGCCGATGCTCAAATATGATTGCCGAGGTGAGGGCTCAGGGCTCTTCTCGAGGATATTTTATGGCTTCATAGGAAGGGTTTTTCAGATTGTAATGTAGAGACAGGCTCCAAAATGCTTTATGATGTTGTTATCCATAAAGTAATTCTTCGTGGAAATGTTAGCACTGGATTAAGCAAATATGGAATATACGCTTGGCCTCTAGAATCTCTTTTCTCATATATTTGTCTCTTTTCTCAGCGACGGATAGTTCCTCTGAAGACTCGCAGGGGCTGCCAAGGCAAGCTAGACCATGTTATGCACTTGATTTCAATGGCCCTCCAACTATTAGATATGGCTAAATGGTGGACTTGATTAGATAGATGTTCCCTTGATTTGTTCTTCAATTAGTTTTGGACCCTTTTCTGGCGTTATTATTCAAATTGGTTAGGCATTAAGCCCCCCACTTGTATTTATATTTTGATTATCAACAGGATCTCGGAGAGTGCTGACTCCCCTTCCTTAAAAATAGATAAATAAATAAATAAGCTATTCAAGGGCACAAGTGCGTGGAGTCACTGAAAATTGATGTAGCAGTAGGACAATTATGGTAGGTGAGCGGTTTCGCGTCAGAGTGAACAATGAATGATGGCCACCAGACATCGGACTTCACTTACATGTTCAACAAAATAGTATATCAACTACAACAACAATAACAACAAAGCCATAATCCCAATCACTTGGGGTTGGCGACATGAATCCTTTTCTGCCAAGACTAGTATATCAACTATAAAAACTTAATTTTGTATGCACATCTAAACCATGTTTGTAACAAGCAATCTAACACAAATGCAAATAGTGACCAGAGTTTCCATGCACTCTCGTTCTCCAAGATACTCTCCTTCACTTAATTAAATATTTTGGAAATCTAGTACCATAAGTTTTTATGTTATATCAAAGAATCCCATTTTCTTAATGCACGATTCATAGCATGCATTATATTTTGTATATACACTTCAACATTCACCACACAAACACACACCATATTCATCTTTAAGAAGTTCGCATGAAATTTCTCGCACTATGCAATAAGGTAACGTACTGAAAGTGAAAACAGAATACAATGAGGCAAGGAACACTAACAAGCATTTGAAGAGCACCATCTTTGTCAATATGTGGTCCTGGTATGCATCTAACAATGGACTCAAAAAGTGGTCCAAGATCGTCGCCCAATTTATCGGGAGAAAGTCCAGCCTTACCATTTATACCACTTGCATATACTACTTGGAAATCACACTGCAAGAAAAATGGACATCACTTGGTCATTATTTGATTGAACTGCTCCAGCCACGGGATCATGTCAAACAAAGACTAAAACTTGTAACTAAAGAATGCCCTGCCCACATACCTGTTCATCAGTCGCATTGAGTTCAATAAAGAGTTCAAAAGTTGAATTGACCACATATTCCGGACGAGCAGACGATCTATCTATTTTATTTACAACAACAACCACGGCATGGCCAAACTCTAGAGCTTTCTTCAAAACAAATCTTGTTTGTGGCATTGGACCTTCAACAGAATCTACCTAAAAGTATTGAAACAGATCTAGTTGTCAGAGATATGAACAATATAAATTCAGGGGGTAAAAGGTGAAGGGAAAAGAAATTAACAAAGAAAATACAGTATAAGATAACATCCAAACAAAATATCACATGCACTTCTGAAGCCCAATAGAGTGGAAAATAACTTCCCGAAAATAAAATATTCAAGATTTCACAGTGTGGATTAAATTCAATGTATTAAGGAATACAGAAAAGATACAAGTCTCCCAAGACAAGTTTTAAACTTTAATGAAACAAAACCTAATAAACTGTTCATGCATAAGACGCAGGCTATTTCAATAAATATGTCAATTCTGGGAAGTCATATCTCCCAGTCCAAAATAAGCGACTTGGGAAAGTTCAAAATGATGCTCACTTTCCCAGTTTACCGTTCTAGAAAGTTTTTTAAGCCAATTGCCTACAATACCATTTAATGTGCAATAGGAAAATGAACCCCACTGATTTAATGCCACTACACACTAAAGGTAAGTATAAAAGGAAAAGCACAAAGTAAATATACTTTCTTAAAACCAATGTAAAGTCAATATGAGACTCTTACTTCGGGACAGAGGGAGTACAACATTAGAGGTAGAGATAGGAGTTGCAACCTCTATCATTTTGAGTTTTTGACCCTAAGTGGATATACAATATAGTCCAGAGGGAAATAGAATATTGTCGTCTTCACTTAACACAATGGTTCCAAACAACAAACAAGTGTGATTGCAAAGTGAAAAATCACACGTACATCTACATAAGACATCTAGGGTACAGATCATACAACAAAATGCCATAAAAGTCTGGTTAATTACATAAATTCTTTTATTAAAGTTTAAAATATTAGGATCTTAATGGATAGGGATAGGCATAGGCATAGGCACATAGTATGGCCAAAATCTTGGATTCGGGAGGCCTTGAATGTTCTACACTAAGCCACCAAAATAGATACCCGGCAGTGGAAGTTCAATTCCCAGGACTGAGCTTGCTGGATACCAACTTAAACAAAAGCATGAAAATGCCAGCTACTTGTTTTGTATGGTTAAACAATATTTTGTATCAGAAAAAATAAATAAATAATAGAGATATGTTTGAGCAGTAAAACATTTGAGAAATAGTGTTTTGGCCCAATGCCATCATTCAGCTTTTTCTAAATCCTTGTCCAGGCTATCCCTTCCTGCAACTGCATAGGCAATGACACTTGGTGCTAACTCCCTACAGAGTGCATATGATAAATCAGTCAAAATTACTCCCTACAATTAGGCATTTGAATAGATTCTACAGTGAATTCAAATAAGAATAATCGTACTGAAGAGCTTCCTTTCCATTTAAGATAAGGAACACAAGAGTAAAGCGAGCAACTATAGTGATTGAAGCAAGCAAGACCGTCTGCGGATAAAAGGCCATCTAATAAACTCAATCCATTAGTAACTTCTAAGCTGAACAAGCTGAGAAAGTATTACCACTAGAAGAACTCCCTCCACCATATTGAGGATGCGTTCCACTTCACCTCCAAAGTCAGAATGGCCTGGAGTATCAATAATATTCATTTTTGTATCTTTATAAGTAATTGATGTGTTTTTGCTAAGTATGGTAATTCCCCTCTCACGCTCTAAATCATTTGAATCCATTATCCTTTCCTGTACAGATTGGTTATCGCGAAATACCTGCAAAAAAGTCATTAAATAAATTATTTCGTTATACCTGCCCTCCTCACTTCAAATAGTTAACAGTTAAATGATAAGTACCTGTAATAAGTACATTTCAGTCTTAGCAGTTACAAGTGCGGACTAGCTAACATGGCTATCTGAAACAATCTTGTTTAGCCTCATAATGGATTAATGCTCTTTCAGTTGTGTGCATCTACCTATAGTTGATATGTTGAGCAATAATTACATGTTTTTGGTGTAACACATATAACAGCACTATCACATCCCTAAAATTAGGGGAAAATTCAAAAAACAGTGGAAACCTACAGCTTAAACTACGAACTAAAATTGGAAGTAGGCCTCTTTAGTGAAATGGAGATTGAGCTAATATATTTCACTGGTGTACCTTTGAGCTATGTAGCTCCTTTAGTAATTGTTAAAAGGACTCAGGCTTCAGCCCATTCTTTTCTCCAGAAGTAGGCTATAAGATTACAAATCAGCAATTCTAATTTGTGTGCCACTAGTTAGCTTTGTGTGCAAGTAATATCCAATCAGGAACTAGGACTGAATGTGCTTTGAACAAACCAGTACGATTTGTCTCATTGAATTTCTAAACACATATTCAGATCCTCAACTTGCAGTTAATACGTGCTTCGATGAAGCTTAGTCAGTAACAAGCATTTTTCCTGCTGCCGAGAGGCCCGAGACAATCAACTAAGTCGATTACCAAAACCAAATTACCAGTGGTTTTGTGAGAACTCGTAGAATGTAATAGTGATACAAAAAGAATATTCATAATACTTCATTCAGTTTGTATTTCCACCCTAGGTCCAACAGATGCTTAATACAAGCATGAGATTGAGTGAAATTTGAGAACAATATGCATTGGAGCACAAGGCTTTTCAAGCCAAATGTTAATGTGAAAAGCAATAAACATGAGGTAACAGCTAACTGTTACTCATGGAAGTGGCAGATGCTTATAATTATCCATGTTTTAAAGATAAAACCACTAGTTTTAAGTTAAGACATGAGGTTTGAGATAAATAACAGTGAAAACAAAGTAGGGTTTGGATTTTTTTAAAGGCTCACCTTGGATTGTTTCAACATAGCATCCACTAGCGTTGTCTTCCCATGATCGACGTGAGCAACAATTGCTATATTCCTAATGTCACTTCTCCTCTGTAATTTGCTCCTTCTCTCTACATGCATTAAAGTAAATCAGAAATTCAAAAATGCGGATTTTTATCAGTGCACAATTATGAAATCAAAAATCAGCATTATGGCTTTAACTGTACAAGCACAACAGCATAACACATGTGTGCAGCCCAAGTCATGACCATAAATGCATATCATACATTTATATTCGTGAAACCTGTATAATAATTCCACACGCACAACAAAACATCAAACAGATTGCATGCAGTCTGTACATATGTCCTTCAATTTTGTTTTTACAGACAACAAAAATCAGAACTGAAGCTCCACTCCTCTATGGTATGAGCAGGAGACACCACTAGAGCAAGCAACTGCACCTCAAATGTCTATATTTCCCTGAATTATTACCATTACTCATTTCCCTCAAATGAGAATAATCAATGAGACAACAAAATGCAAATGGTTCCAACAAAGAGTTCACTGTAACTTCAGGGGACGATATGGATATTGCTAGAGCAATACGGACATTACAACAGAAGAAAAAGCTTTAGCTTTGACAATAGAACAGTGTTTCTGTACATAACACTCTATTCCATCAACTGTTTAGTTATACACTGCGATTGTAGAAGAACAGAAAATAAGACCATACTCCCTCCGTTGTGGGAAAAAAGAGTTCACTATTCTACTTTAGAATATTGCATTGAAAGAGTCCAATTTCAAAAATTTAGCCATAAATATTTCATTTCTTTCTCGAATGTTTAAATTACGATAGGCCTTTTGCATATTGTACAAAAAATATTACTCCTTCTGTCCCACTTCAAGAGTTACACTTTCCTTATGGGGATGTCCCATTTGAAGAATACATTTCACTTTTAGCCCATCGCCTTTGACAAGATTACCCTCCCTTTCTTCAAAAAACAAGTGTGGACCCCATATGGAGGAGGCGCATTAAAGATTACACATTTTCAACTCATTTCTTAATACTCGGGCCGAGTCAAAGTGTAATTCTTCGTCTGGAAAGGATGGAGTACTAAATAACTTTAGTATAATTCTTAATTATCATAAAGTAGTAACAGTACAAAATTATTTGACATTCAAACAAACCTGGACTATTTGCCCCAAATGGAGGGATATTCAATATATGGTCTCATTCGCGGCCACAACCAAGCTATAGGTACTGGAAAATGGAACTCCTCCCATCCCAAAATGAGTATCACTTGTTGTTCATGATTGTTCGTGATCATTAACAATTTGTGATACTCGTTTTGCGACGAAAGGAGTAGCTAATTTGATTGACAGACGCTGCAATCAATTACATACACCAAACTAATAAAAGACCCAATTTCATAGGCCTAATAAACACAGAAATCAAAATCACTTCAATACTTCAAAAAGAAACACAGTCTTGAAGAAAGAGTTGAACAAACCAGTTGCAGTTTCAACAGCAGCTTCAGAAACGGAGCATTTGATAGAAGAGTGAAGTGGGTTTCTTGAATGGAACCCAAATTGTGATTTTGAGGCCAAAGAAGAAGATAAGTTGCTGCCGAAGAAACGGGTTTTGAGCGAGGGGGAAGAGAAGCTAAAGTTTCTGTTATTCGGGTTTGGAGCGGTTGTGGAAAAAGGAGCTGTGAAGTGATTGGTTATGCCCATTGCCATCTCCATTTGCTCACTCTCACGGATACTTGAGAGAGGGAGAGGAACAATGGAGGGATGGGGGGAAGTGGAGGAGAGTAAGAGGCTGGTGTTTGTTTGGTTTTGTAATCCCTTTTTGAAGTTTTTTGATCTTTCAAATGTATGGTTAGCTTCTCCCCCTCCCACTCTCACTTCCTCCCTCTTCGTGTTTTCATTTCAATCTCATGTCACAAAATTTAAGGGTGTGTTCTCATGGGCATTTTTTGCCCTATTTTTTGAGTTTTTGGTTTTTCTCTCTCATTGGTCCCACAGTTTTCTATCTATCTCTCTCTTACTTTTTACTTCAATCATTACAAAAACTCAAAAACTAAATCAAAAACTACCCATCCAAACACACCCTAAGTCTACTATAATTAGGTTTTATAAAAGTGACCGTTTAAATTTTGAGTTAATTTTTACTATTTTAATTTTATAAAATATTTATTTTTTTAGAGAATCGTTATTTACAAAACATATAAGTACCGAGTATAATACACAAAATTATATAATAAAAATAATCTTTATTAAAAAAAATTTTATACCCTTTTAAATAAAAAATAATAAAATTATTACTGACTTTATAAATAGTTAATACAATACACAAATATACAATTTTAAATAAATATAATTTTGCAATCTCTACCTCCAAAATTATCATTTTTTTCATCCTCTTCATTCAATTGACTTCTACGACTTCTGCCTCCAGTTCGGAGTCTGAGGACGATGATGAATCGAAGGGAACATCTCTATCCCCGTGATCATGCTTATAAATTTTTCTTATCTTTTGATAGTGATTAAAATCCATGGAAATAGCACTAGGAGCTTCGGTTGCTCCCACCATTACCAAAAACATCATTAACCCCCCGGCAACTTTCACCAACAGAACTAAAAGTATGGCCCTCCAATAAATAAAAAATCTTTGATTATTATGCATGCAATTCCTTTTTTTACTCACATTTAACCCCAAGTCCTAACCCTAGAAGTGTCAAAGGTACAATCTTTCCTATCCACCAAACACTAAAGAAAATGCAACAGACGAGAATATATAGTATAGTTGAGCTTGATTCAAATTTTAATTTTCAAAATTCAGGTTAATCTGTTTCAATGCTTCAAATTCAAGGTTTTCTAAGGGTTTGATTTTTGAATTGGGGTCCCAAAATTTTTGGGCTATTGATGCAATTAGAATAAATGTTACTTAGTGATGAGGAAGAGAGGTGGTATATGTGGTACCATTGTAGGTTGAGTGGGAACAAGGGGTTGAGTTTTATTGCGTTGGCAGTTTCGAGCAATGGGGTTCACTGGGGAGAGGGGTGAACGTCGGGGGGAGGGGGGGGGTGTTTCGTTATGAATTATGGTAAAGATTGGTGGGCTTTTGATACACACAGTGTAATCCTTTTTGAGGTTGTGATATCTAGTGCAAAGATATATTAGAGCTAGCTATGCAGTGTACTGGTTTTACTATATTGAATTTTGTTTTGAAACTGTTGAAAATGTGGAAAAATCTTTGAAAATTGGATTGAAATATCTGAACGGAGGTGATATGATGAATGTTTTCAAGTCGTTACTTGGTTTAGCCATGATTCAAGATGGAAGGCATTGGACTAGAATTGATGGGAGCATTATAGTGGAGCATTAATTGATATTAGGGTGGAAGAAGAATACAAAAAGGAAGGAAAATATGGTAAAAATAATAATTTATGTAGTAGAAATAAAATTATTATCTTGAAAGAGGGATAAAATAGGTATATAAGTGTTTTAAAATTAGTAAAATATTTTTAAAATGTATATTATATGTAATTGTGTACTATAATTAGCATTTAAGTGCTTTATAAATAATTGCTCCCTTCTTTTATTGGTTTGTAAATTTTTTTTTCATGGATTATAAATATTGAACGATAGAGATTTAATTTCTTTAATAGTTTAGATTGAAATATTGATTTTACTGCTCATAGTGTCATTTTCGTGAACAATAAAATTAATTTTATTTTATACGATAGATATACACGACACATGACTTAGCTTTGGATTCATGAAGTTGATATGAGATATCACTTTTTATCTATATATTTTTATA
This sequence comes from Lobelia cardinalis, assembly GCA_028566635.1. Classification (NCBI taxonomy): domain Eukaryota; kingdom Viridiplantae; phylum Streptophyta; class Magnoliopsida; order Asterales; family Campanulaceae; genus Lobelia; species Lobelia cardinalis. The sequence goes on from JAOWAN010000014.1 coordinate 2,592,507, forward strand.
TTTATATATTTTTACATTAATTAAATAGAATACATCTCCCTTCTTTTATTGGTTTGTAAATTTTTTTTTCATGGATTATAAATATTGAACGATAGAGATTTAATTTCTTTAATAGTTTAGATTGAAATATTGATTTTACTGCTCATAGTGTCATTTTCGTGAACAATAAAATTAATTTTATTTTATACGATAGATATACACGACACATGACTTAGCTTTGGATTCATGAAGTTGATATGAGATATCACTTTTTATCTATATATTTTTATATTTATATATTTTTACATTAATTAAATAGAATACATCATTTTTAATTAAATAGAATGCATCATATATAATTAGATAGAACATACTCAACATATGATATCACACTTTTTCAGCCGAGGAAAAGTTTGTCTTTTAATACTACTAAAATTAAATCAATAAATATTACCCTATTTCATATCATCTATGGTAAAAATAAAAAATAAAAAAAAATCGCTAAAAATCACTATCAACTTCTTGATTCAAACCTTGAAAATTGTCGAGTTCGGAGTCAAAGTATCATACACATTTTTCAATTTATTTTCGTATCTCATATTTGCCCCAAATTTTAACGGGGAAAACGGCATTTTAGGCCCCAATGTTTGACAACTTTGATAATTTGGACCCCCAGGTTCCAAAGTTGGTGATTTGGGTCCTGATGTTGCAAAATTGCAGCAAATCAGACCTTTTTGGACGGAAAACGTTGAAAACTTGCAACATCAGGGCCCAAATCAC
>JAOWAN010000014.1:2593365-2606904 GCA_028566635.1 Lobelia cardinalis
TGTGTGTGTCTGCGTCATAGTGAGAGAGAGAGAGAGAGAGAGAGAGAGAGAGAGAGAGAGAGAGAGAGAGAGACGAACTTGAGGATGCTCTTTCTTTCGCCGCCGCCAGTGCTGCTACACTGCTGTCGCCGCTGTTGTTCCTTCACCACCGGAGTGAGAGGGAGTGGGAGTGGGAGAGGGAGAGGGAGGGAGAGAATGAGATTGAGAGGGAGGGTTTATGGTAAGAGAGAATGAGGGAGAGGGAGGAGAGAATGAGGGGCACTGAGAGAGAGAGAGGGCGTCGGGTGCATATTACGAAATTTAAGTTTAAATTAGCGACGGAAATAAGAAATTTCGTCGCTAATTTACATAAAAATAGCGACGGAAAAACAATATTAGCGACGGTTTCCGTCGCTATATTTCCCGCCATAATTGGCGACGGTTTAGCGGGGAAATTAGCGACGAAATCCGTCGCTAAATGCATTGACCAACTGTTGACTCGAGGGAATAATTTAGCGACATAAAGTTTTAAATTAGCAACGGTTTCCGTCGCTAATTAGCGACGTAAATTGACCGTTGCTAATTATGTCGTTGCTAATTGACCAATTTGTAGTAGTGGCATCTTCTTGTGTAGAATTAATCTAGTTACCCAAAATCTGATTGAGCTGAATTTCATTCCTATTAATGGTTCCAAATTTCAACACAGCCAAGTAGGAAAGCCCCTTAAGCTATAAAACTTTTAAGGGAGCCGGCCACCCTAGGAGCAATCTCTAGGGTTTTCAATTTTTTTTTCACTTTGGGTCCCTCTAAATCAAACTAAAGTCCATAAGTATCCAATTTATATTCGATTCATTTCATGTTCAATGCGTGTGACCCAAATGATCCATAGTTAATCTGAATATTAATAAATCATATTTATTAATATAAATAATGATTAACAGCTAGCAGCACGTCATCGTAACCCAGATAATTGAAGTTATCAGTGAACTAAAAGCAACTGAAACCCTTGACCAAATTGAATTAATCATTTTATTTAATATCCAATTAATTAAACACAAGACATGGAACGTGTCATTACTGTTATAGTTTAATTTAGATTTATTGATCTCCAAGTAAACTTGATAAACGAATGAGCATAATATCATATATTGTCTTATTCGAGCATGACCACGTATTTACTCAAGTCTTACTCATCAAGAGGCCCACGGATCTTATACTCCCGCATTATAAGATGAATAAATCCTATCTACATCACTCACATATCTTAGCATAATTTGTGGCATACACAATAACTGATGTTATCACTCTCCTGTTGTCGAACAAGCATTAATTAGTATTAAAGTATACGACTCCTCATCCAAAATCATGTAGTGACTTCAAGTCGAGGGATTAAGCTCACAATTGTCAATATGAGAATCACTTATGATATCACGTAACGATCCACGTAGCATTCTCACGGCGGGTCAACCAATACACTATTACTCTTAATGTTGTACCCATGTCTAGATATACATATCAGCGTATCAATCCATCTACATGCTAATTTCGATTGCATCATCACTGTCCTTATTGGTGATAATACTTGATTAGGGTAATTCAAGAATAACAATTTATTCTTAGGAACTTTATTATATAAATAATCAACCATTATTTGTCATAATAAAGATATGCCTAAAATATTTATATATATATAAATGAATATATATAATGTCATGACACAAACTAATAATTTCTTCTAGGGCATAAATCCAATAGACTCCCACTTGCACTAGAGCCAATCAGGTACATCATGTATGCCCATGCATCTAGTATATCCATAATGCTTAGGTTGCCTCAAGGGCTTCGTAAGCAGATCTGCAATGTTGTCGTCGGTATCTACTCTGCATATCTTCACATCTCTTCGATCAATAATCTCTCGAATAAGATGAAATCTTCTGAGTATATGTTTGGATCGCTGATGAGATCTAGGTTCCTTAGCATGCGCTATGGTACCATTGTTGTCACAATACAGTGCCATAGGGTCTGAAATACTAGGAACTACGCCAAGTTCAATGATGAACTTTCTGATCCATACGGCTTCTTTAGCAGCACTCAAAGCAGCAATATACTCAGCTTCTATGGTAGAATCGACAATTGTCTCCTGCTCGGAACTCTTCTAGCTTACAGCTGATCCTCCATTCAGGCAAAATATAAACCTAGACTGCGAACGAAAGTTATCTTTATCGATTTGGAAACTAGCATCAGTGTAACCCTTTACAATGAGTTTCTCCTCACCGCCATATATCAGTAACACATCCTTAGTTCTTCTCAGATACTTAAGGATTGTCTTGACAGCAATCCAGTGATTTTCACCTGGATCAGACTGGTACCTACTCGTAAGGCGTAAAGCATACGAGACATTTGGTCTGTAGAGCATAGCATACATGATAGATCCAATTGCAGAAGCATATGGGATCTTCCTCATGCACTCCCTCTCAGTCTGACTAGGGCATTGAGCCTTCGAAAGGATTATGGCATGACTCATAGGTAAGAATCCCTTCTTGGAATCATTCATACTGAACCGATTCAGTACTTTATCTGTGTATACACTTTGGCTTAGTCCAAGTAATCTTCTAGATCTATCTCTCTAGATCTTTACACCCAAGATGTAGGTTGCATCTCCTAAGTCTTTCATGGAAAAGCATTTACCTAGAAAATCTTTTACAGATTGCAAAGTAGGTATGTCGTTTTCCATGAATAGTATGTCGTCCACATACAAAATCAAAAAAACTATCGTGCCCCCACTAACCTTCTTGTAAACACAAGGTTCTTCTTCATTCTTGATGAAACCAAACTCTTTGATTGCATCATCGAATCGAAGATTCAACCTCCTAAATGATTGCTTAAGTCCATAAATGGAGTTTTGCATCTTGCAGACTTTATTTGGTTCCTTTGAATTGACAAAACCCTCGTGTTGTGTCATATACACATCTTCGAGGAGGTTTCCATTGAGGAAATCCGTTTTGACATCCACCTGCCAAATGTCATAGTTATAAAAGGCTACTATAGCAAGCAATATCGTTATGGATTTAAGCATAGCAACTGGTGAAAATCTTTCATCATAGTCTATACCATGAATTTGTATGTAACCTTTTGCGACCCATCGCCCCTTAAAAGTATCGACAATACTATCCATGTTAGTTTTCTTCTTGAAAATCTATTTTATCCCTATGGGAGTTACCCCTTTAGGTAGATCAACCAAAGTCCACACTTGATTTTCATACATGAATTTTATTTCGAATTTCATGGCCTCAATCCATTTATTTGGAGTCAGGCCCCCTTGTGGGCTCTTCGTAAGTAGTAGGCTCGTCTTGATTTAAGAGCAGCAGTCGTGTCCTACTTGACCCACGAAGGTCTTGTGTTTTATGAGTAGACTCTCCTTCCACAACTACTTGTGGAATCTCCTCATGTTTCATCATCGGTTCATTTATTTGTCGATCTTGAATTTCGTCAAGTTCTACTTTCCTCTTAGTAGTTCCATTAGAGATAAAGGGTGTGTTCTCATGGGTATTTTTTGCCCAGTTTTTTGAGTTTTTGGTTTTTCTCTCTCATTGGTCCCATAGTTTTCTATCTATCTCTCTCTTACTTTTTACTTCAATCATTACAAAAACTCAAAACCAAATCAAAAACTACCCATTCAAACACACCCAAACTCTCTCTCAAGGAATGCCAGTCTGAGCAATAAACACTTTGTTCTCTGAAGGATTATAGAAATAGTATCCTTTGGTTCCCCTAGGATACCCCACAAAATTGCATTTATCAGATTCGGGCCAAGCTTATCAGTAAATAAACGTTTAACATAAACTTTGCAACCCCAAATTCTCATAAATGCCATGGTTGGACGTTTCCAAAATCACATCTCATGTGGTGTCTTTTGAATCGATTTTGATAGAATTCGATTAAGTGTATAAACTTTTGTCTCAAGTGCAAAACCCCAGAATGAGCTTGGTAGAGTTGTTTGACTCATCATAGATCAAACCATGTCTAACAAAGTTCGATTTCTCCTTTCGAAAATGCTATTTCATTGCAGCGTTCCTGGAGGAATGAGTTGAGATATAATCCCACACTCCTTAAGATGATCATCAAACTCTTGGCTTAAATATTCTCCTCCTTGATCCGATCGAAGAGCTTTAACATTTTTTTTCCAAGTTGATTTTGTACTTCATTTTTAAATTCTTTGAACTTTCTAAAGGATTGAGATTTGTGTCTCATAAGAACACACTTGGGGGTACCACTGTAATTGAAAATTTGGATTTTTTTTTAATTGTAATTGAAAGTGTGATTAATTAGAAATAAGCCTTGTGTATCAAACTATAAAAAAAGTTATTGGTATGCTTACCTAATATTATTTCAATGAAATGAATGTTTTGAATATAAAACATAATGATTGAATGTTAAGTACTTGGTGCAAGTAGAATTTAAATAGTTTAAAATTGTTCAAAGTAGATCTTTTTCGAACAAGGGAACAGAGGGAATATATTTTATTGATTTTAAAAGGGTTTGAACAAAACATTTAACTTGATGCACATCTTTGTATCCTATTCTCCTAAGCTTTTCTGTAGCGGAATAAAATACAATCAACTGGTGTAGGCTAGCTACCTTATACCATAAGGGTTGGTGACATTTGTTAGGAAGGGTACGAATGAAAACTATTTGCAGGAAATGTGATACAATAAGAAAACATTGAAAATGAAGGGGGTAAGTGGACCTTATAAACTTATTGAGTGTCAATTTTATTTTCAAACACACCACTCTGAGAAGAAAGAGAAAGGTAAGAAAGGAGTCCGGAGTTTTAAGTTTCAAATAGTGTTTTAATTCTTGTTTCATTTTTTTTTAAAAAAAATTTATTTCAATCATTTAAAAAATAATCCTAAGATTGTAAAATTTAAATTTTAATTAATTTAGAATATATGTTGTTTTTAAAAATTATGTAACAAAAGATGAAACATTTTTGGAGACAGGAAATTTGAAGTCGTAAGAAAGATAAAAAAGGAGTTAAACTCAAACTTAATGCGCTTCCAATGTCACATTCATAATCTAAATGTCTATCTTATGGGCTATATCATTCTTCAAGTCTCCTTTCACTATGCATGTCACCATGCATGAGTGGCTCATTTTTGTTCAAACATTTTTAACTAATCAAATAATCATCATAGACTAACTTGTGATTATGCTCAAACCCTTCACCTTTTCTCTCTCTAAATTCCTCTTCACCTTTTCTTTCTCTAAATTCCTCTTTGTTCTTGTGCAACTTTTACCCTCCAAAACAAATCCTAATTAATCAAAACCCCTCTTAAGAGTATGATCAATGATCTAAGAGCTTCCAGCAGTACTAGAGAAAATCAAGAAGAACATGAAGGTGATGATGAACTTATAAGAGACATCCATGCCTTAACCCCACCTCGGCCTCCACTGCCACCACGCCCTCAACGCCGGGAAGTTTGGGAAACAAGTAGCCAGAGATCATCATCTCTATCTGTGGCTAGCGCCGAAAGCGAAAACTTCACAACCATGAGTAGAGAGTTTAATGCCTTGGTCATTGCAGGGACAACCATAGGAAACAACGGAAGCGAGAATGAGGGGGTGCCGAATAGTAACAACTTGGAAAGGATCAGAGAAGACGACATGCTGGAAGAAACAAATCCGCTGGCTATTGTACCGGATATTAATCCCATGGGTGCTGAGTACCCTGTGACATCGCCTAGGCGAGGAGGAGGCACGAGCACAGGGTCCATGACTAATGGTAACCACAGCGAGGTGACCGTAGAAAGGGTGAAGAAAGAGGAGGTGGAATCGAAGATATCTGCGTGGCAAAATGCAAAGATCGCGAAAATTAACAATAGGTTTAAGCGCGAGGATGCAATTATCAGTGGTTGGGAGAGTGAGCAAGTTCAGAAGTCTACTTCATGGATGAAGAAAGTTGAGGTACCTAAATTTCCAAGCGCACACACACACACATACACACACAGTACACATAGTATAAGCATGCAAATTTACTTTTGCTGCTGAAATTTCTATTATCTATTTATTAGAAGAAAGGGGAAGAACCCTTGAACTTGAACAGAGTGAGTCCACTCATCAACTTCTCAATCAGATTTTCTCTCAAGTCTTAACTACCCATGAGTATGATCAAATTAAAGCTGACTGGCCTTTACTCCACTCTGCTGTTGTTACCATAAATATGATGACTACTTAATCTGATTCATGAAGAATTTAATTATGTCCCTGCTGATAGATGCAACCAAGAATATCCTTATAGACTACCACTTTACAAATTTAGATGAAAATCTTAATTTGCAGAAAAAACAATTTGGCACAGGATTTAGGGTTTTGTAGAAGATGAAGATCGAATCGGTGGAATAAGATGAAATTTGGATCGAAGAACAGGATTTGTATGGAGATTACAGAACTGTAATCAATTCGAGAAATTACGCGCGAAAGCTATGAGATCGATTGAAACTGATACCATGATAATATGATGAACCAGGAACAAAAGAGAGAGAATGAAATGTTGTATATTGATCATCTCATTAGGCACAAGCCCAGATACAGAGTATATATATCAGAGACACAAGGCTATCACAACTATACATTATTAACACCCGACACCCCTGTAGTTTCTAACCCGACACCCCTGTAGTTTCTAATACATTGCTTTCATCTCTAACACATAAGATATGTCTATCTTAATTTGGCATCAATTTCCTGTATAGCTAGATCATTTAACATAGAATTTATTAGTTTAAGTAGAGCAAGTCATGTACTTCTAGCTGGGCAGAACTAGTCTCAGCCACTGTGTGCTTGTGTGTGGTGGGCAATTTTCTGTTAAAGTTAACGCTACGAGCTCAATGAAATCAGTTGCGGGCACATAAATTCTGTTTATACAATGTATGTACAGAACCATTCTTTTACAAGAAATCCTCGTCGAGACCAAAATCTTTAATTTACTTGAATTTCTTGTTGTATAGAGGAAACTTGAGGAGAAAAGAGCAAGAGCTATGGAAAAGATGCAGAACGACATTGCGAAAGCACGTAGAAAAGCAGAGGAAAGGAGAGCAACAGCAGAGGCCAAGAGAGGAACCAAAGTAGCCAGAGTCTTCGAAATAGCTAACTTGATGAAAGCCGTTGGTAGAGCTCCGGCCAAACGTTCCTTCTTTTAGACTCTTCTATATACTCCCAATTACATCAAACATATTATTAAAGCTTGTGCTTGTTATAGGCAAAATAAAACTCAGAGCCCCAACAACATCGGGTCTCTTCATCTTTTGAAAATTGAAGGGCTACCCTGTAAGTTAAGGGGGAAAATTTAAAAGGTTGTATATTCCTAAAAGTATGTAATCTTTAGTGTGTTTGCGATGGGACGAAAAAGAAGTAGACGATGAACAAAGCAGAGTGCAGTTCCCTTTCTTTGAGATTTGTCATGATCATGATCATCATAAGGTTTGTGGGAGAGATTTTCGTACATATTTTTCGAACATTAGACATACAGTTAAAGCTTTCTAGGTTTGCTGCAAGGAAATGTCATCTGTAATATATCTCTGTTGAAGTGCCATTTTTGAAGTTTTCATGTTCCTTCCTAATTGAGTTCTCTTAGATCACAAAATTGTTTCTTCATATTTGTGTTGTTGAGTCATGTAGTTTTCATGTTTCATTATTGAAATGGCTATTTGATCTTATGGGATGTTCAGTCTGTGTAGAAGTTTATGTGAATTTAGCACCCAAGATAAGTAATAAATGATACCAAATTATCTATTGATCATAATAAGGCTTAGCAAGATGGGTTCACTCTAACCCACTCTTAACCTATTTACAAACCAACCCATTTAATCATTAATACGTGTATTAAAATGTGTAAAAAATATATTTTAGTGTTAAAGAGTATCCAATGTGTTGATTCGGGTTTATTACCAAATTCTTTTAACAGATTAGTTAAATATGTTATAATAGGTTGAACTCATTACAGTCTGTTATTTGCTTTAACTCAATCCAACTCAACATGTTTTGCCGGACCTAAATTCATAATAAACTAAAGTAGACAAAGTGCCTAATTAACCCAAAGCAGGCATCTGATTGATCACTAAATGAAAGAGATATGAGCAGTGGTCCTCCAAACCAACTAAAATATGCAGATTGTTGTTGCATTATACATGTCTGTGCAATGAAACTGGTAGAAATATCTAAAGTAGTTATAGGGGTGGAAGCTTATTAGATTGAATAAGAATGAATCCTACTCTCTCTCCACGTACATTAGAAGACGATAAAAATAGGTGAAAGAGAAAGATATCGATGATAAAAAAAGGAAACGAACGCATCTGCTCTAGCAATGACAGGTTGACAGCCACTATGGAAACATGAGTTAGGTGTTAATGACCACTGATCAGGACGCAGTATCGCAAAAATTGTACTACTTCAGTTTCAATTTTTTTTTTCATGGTAGAGTTGTATACTGCTTTAGGGAAGAAGAGAGGATACCGCTTGAGCTAAAGCTGGTTTTTCATTTTTCAGGAATTCCTCCATTTAACAGATTGCAATCATTCAGATTAAGCTTTGTTAATGAACATAGACGGGAAAGATAAGAAGCCAAGCTCATGAGATTTTGAAAACCCGAGTCAAATATATTGAGCTGGATGATGATGCAGATGTTTCTCCCTTGCATCTTCTGAAAGACAAAACTTATTTGTGTCTTTTGAAGTGAATAATGAAGGGAGAAAGTTTCTTAATCACTGTTCTGTCTGCAGAAGCTCCTCCAAACATTTTTAATGCTCTGGCAATCAGCAAGTCTTGAGGAGGTAGAGAGATAAAGATATATTAATGAACTCAAACGACAAAATCGTGTGGAAGATAATCAATACCTTGAGAAAGCGATACGTTACCATTGTAAAATGAGTAACCTTAACTTGTTGATCATCTTGATGACCTCACTGCTGAAGGGTTACATCTTTTGGTTCAAACAAGTACAGGACTACACCCTCAACTGAGTCGGTTCCCTACACCAAGGGAACGCCGTAAGCAACAATTGTATGTACAAGTTGGCAACAATTCAGCAGTAATAATCACGTAGAGAGGGAGCAAGGCATGTTTAAGAAAACTCTAGATTGGAAAAAGAAGGGTAAAAAGGAGAGTTAATGCTTTGATACCATACTATATATAGAGAATTGCAGAGGCTGAATTGGATCCTGAATGAATATGCAGCAACATAATTAGCCTTTTTTGATCTATCTATATTCATTTGTGCAATGCTGGAACCTTGCTTCCATATGTTTGAACCTTCATTAGCAGCAGTGTGTTCTTCTACTATTTTCAAATTTTATGTCCATCTTAAGCTTTTGGTTCAAAAAATGTGGAGCCAAAGATGATGCTTAAACATAACTTGGAAGAAAACTGTTAAATAAACATAAAATATCAACAACAAAATCAATAGGGAGCCAATCGAATTGATGAGTAGATCAAAAGCCAGAAGTCAAATCTCAACCGCCAATTTTTAAAATCCTAATCATGCACGTGCCTCACCAATTTGGGCGCTCTACCTATTGGGCAATTGATATATCGTGTGCCTAGGCATACCTAGCAAGGTATGACAATTTTATTCACAAATGTACATAAATTTTATGAATTATGTACATACTATAAATATGAAATACACATGAGTTATTTGATTATCATATTAATAATTATTATGTACATTTTATATTCATATTATGTATATAATTTATAAACTTTATGTACAAAATGGGCATACCTTGCTAGGTAGCCACACAATATCATTTGCTCCTATAGGGTGTATGTCGGGAAACTTGGGATGATAAAATAGGCCTAGGAATGGATGTGGGCCAAAAATGAAGGACAAGTTTCAGAAGGCCCTAATGGGCTTAATGATTGGTTTGCTTGTGATCTGATGATCCGTGCGTGCCTTTACACTTGAAAAGGCATTAAGTTCAACCGTTGAACTTCAGGACAGCAATAACATGGCAATGGCTTCACATATTCTGGGGCAGTGATCAATGTGAATTTTTGAGTGTTGACTCAAATGGTCTTTGTCTGGTAGATTGCTTATGATCTGGGATAACATGTATTCCCTCTGTTCCAGAGTTACACTTTTCGAGAACAGAGGAAATACTCCTTTTCATCACCGAAGAGCTATAACTCAAGCGATATCCCTCTTTTTTTATTTTTATCGGAGCTCAAGGGCTAAAGTTCCGTCAAGAACAATGGGATGCTTTTAAGTTATCCATGTTATTTGTAAGCTTTACTTAATAAAAAAATATTAAGGGTTGTGGTTAAGTCTATATCCCCTCTAACTGGCAAATTATATGCACTCTTTGTAACCTTGAGCAAGTGTGACACATTCTCTCTAAAGCATGTGAGAGAGTAAAAAAAGATAAAAATTCTCTAATATTAAATCCTTAATTTTAGGGATTAATCCTCTCCCCCAAAATAACCCACGGCTCTCTCTCTCTCTCTCTCTCTCTCTCTCTCTCTCTCTCTCTCTCTCTCTCTCTCTCTCTCTCTGTGGATATATGATTGCAAGCCGCTAGGCCTAATTTGGGCTCATTTTCCTCAGGTTTGATGGTGCATAATATCTCCATACAAAAATGCATGTTTGCTTTAAATTCCGCCCCCCACCCCACGCCCTTTCTTAATGCTGTACCAAATGTATGATTTGGTTCTGTTGCAAGTTTTAGGGGTGAAATAACATGTTTACATCTACCTTGTGAATTGGTAGATGTGAATTGTGGCCTAACTTTCTTTTCATGAATCTACGAAGAAATTTTGTGACGAAGCCTCCGAATGGGTTGACTATAAAGCCTTTCAGGAAGGCACATGCAAATCGTGACAGCGACAGGGAGCTTGTGAAGCTTACTCGGTACTTGTTTGGCCTCCCAAATTAAAGATGTTTATTTTGTAAGTATGTAATATTCATTCACTTTAACGCTTGATTCATTTTTTTTTATGACATGTACCGTGTATTCATTTAATTCAATCATTTGTTCATTTGATTATAATATGGTGTTTATTTTGAATTTTAATATACTATAAACTGGTGTGTTGAAGAGTACAAATGTTCATTTCGTTATTATTTAATATTCATTTTACTTTTTTGATGGATTCATTTTACTTCTATGTTGAATTAATTTTGACAATACATAATGTTCATTTCGTAAGTGACGTCAGTGTGTATTATTTATTTATTCATCCGTTTTAGTATTAAAATTTAAATTTTAGTTTATTTTTAGAGATTAGATTTAGAACGAGTTAATTTAGTAATTAAATATGTAATCTAAATTAATCTGAATTTTTTGTTTTAATTAGAAAGATTATAGTATATTTCTTAATTTTAGGGGGAAAGTATTCAAGAATATTGATTCTCCCATTTCTGTAATTTGGTTTCCATTCCGTTGATGGACATTTCCAGGAATCTGATTAACTTTGAGGATTGCATCGCTTCACAAAATAGGAGTTCAAATTAAGAGAAAGAAACTTTCAAGCATGGTGGCCTCTTACTGAGATGAACCTTTATCAATAGAAGTTCAAAACTTCTTTCAAGTGCGAAAATTCTAAAAATATTAATTGGTAAAGTTAGATGGATGACTAGTCAATCCAATAATCACAATTAATTGAAGAACCGAAAAGATAAGAAGATGAATACTTTTGCCCGGCTACCGAGCATGCCGGGCAAGTTGTGCTCGTCTTCCTAGCCCGCAGCTTCCTTCAGCTCGCCCATGCCTCGCCGCTGCTCGCGGTCAAGCAAGTTGAGCATGCCTCCCTAGCTCGCATATACTTTGCTTATGTCGCTCACACAGTGCCCTTGATTCCAGTAGTCTTGCTGCTAATAACCTTCCTTCTCCTTTCTTGATCGACGACAAAATCTCACAATTACCTTCAACTAGCCTTGTCCGTATGATTCGACTTGGTAATCTAGGTAGATCCCTATGCGAGCTTGATGAACTCGCATCATACTCCCCTCTTGAAAATAGTTTGTCCTCAAATCCGAACATTCATAAGGAGAGTTCCATCAAAGATCACACATTCTTTCTCTCCATAAAGATCGATCTTGCCTTTCCCTTGCTCAACATAAAAACTGAGTTTAACGTCTTTCTCTTGGGCCGGTTTGATCGATTCTTCTTTCCTCGACTTAAATCCTCCCTCTTGCCGAAATACTTGCATGCCTCTCGCAATCCTTTCTTGGTCCTCGCGGATTTGAACTGAGGTGAGTGGGGTTAGAACCAGTTTTTTCCCATCCTTCTCGAGCGAGTATCGGTTAGTAAACCCATCATACTTCACCCGCCGATCATATTGCCATGGTCACCCTAATAAGATGTGACCTGCGTGCATGGGCACCACATCGCATATAACTTCATTGACATATTTTCCAATCGATAATGGAATAACGACCTGCTTGGTCACATTAATCTCCCCGCAATCACTAACCCACTGCAGCTTGTATGGTCGTGGGTGTTTTAGGGCTCTTAAATTTAGCTTGTCGACCATAAGGGTGCTCGCTACGTTTACGCAACTCCCACTATCAATGATGAGATTGCACAACCTATTCTGAACTTGACAGTGAGCATGAAAAATATTCTCCCTTTGAATAGCGACATCTCGATCCTTCACTTGCGTACTTAATGCTCGCATGACGACTAGAGCTTACGGGCTTGACTCCTCCTCGCTACATCCATCCTCGCTTGAGGCGGGTATGTCGGCAAACTCCTTCTCGCCTGCGTGCTCACATTCTCCATTAGAGACCATGATTAATACTCGTCGATTTGAACATTGAGATGTGATGTGACCCATGCCAAAACACTTGAAATATTTTATATCTCCTGTTTTAGCTTGGGATGTTGACGATGCTCCTTGAGTTCTATCTTGACCGTCCCTATCGCCTTCATTTACTTTAGTCGCGGCGACCTTCTAGGGTGGGGTAGAAGTGCTCACGCTCCACTTAGGAGTGTCGTTGGAAATTTTAGAAATAGATTTAGCTTTCTTTTGTTTCAACTGTTTTTCGACTTTGATCGCCATATGCAACATCTCCTTGACCTCGATATAATGGTGAAGCTCGACAAAATCAGCGATCTCTTTGTCCAACCCATGCATGAAACCGCCATGGTCGACTCCTTGTTCTCCTTGATATTAAATCTAATCATTGTAGTCTCCATCTCTTCGTAGTATTCTTCGATGGTCTTACTGCCTTGCCTCAACCTTGCAACTTTTGTTTCAACTCCTTGTTATGAAGCGAGGAAACAAACCTTCATCACATTATCCACTTCATCTCATCCCAGGTGGCTAATGGTTCGTCGCCATACTTCCTTCGATTTTTGGCCATCTGATTCCACCAAGTGATCGCGTACCCACTAAACTCGATCTGTGCGAGCTTTATCTTCTTCTCCTCAGAATAGTTGTGACAATTGAAGATGCAATCCACCTTACTTTCCCACTCTAGGTATGCTTCACTACTAGAAAACAGCCAAATAGCGACTGACTGAATAGCGACTGACAAGTCAGTCGCTATACAGCGACTGACTT
>JAOWAN010000014.1:2624917-2644917 GCA_028566635.1 Lobelia cardinalis
TATTCTCCAAGTCAGTCGCTATTCTGGAGAATAGCGACTGACTTGTCAGTCGCTGTTAGCCTCATTTCTAGTAGTGCTTCTGGATCTGTGTTACCCTTAAAAGCTGGGATTTTCATCTTGATGCTGCTTAGATTTCGATCTTGAGATTCTATCCCCATCGACCTTTGCGTGTTGTACCTCAAAGTCATCCCAATCTTTCTCAACATCATCAGTCTTAATGGGTCCTTTCCTCGCATGATGCGGATTGGACTTTGGTTCTGGGACTTGCGCGTCGATAGTGTCGGCGACTTCCTTCTTAAAGTTGTTCATCTCCAACTTCATCTTATTGAACTCATATGTCATGAACTCTTTGAATTCTTTAAGACCAAAAACTTCTTCCGCATGACTTGGTGAAGACATGATTTAGGGTAGATAAACAGAAGTCAACTTACCAATTAAAAGTAGCTCTAATACCAAATAATGAGAGGAATCTTGATCAATAGAAGATCAAAACCCCTTTCAAGTACGAAAACCCTAGAAACGTTAATTGGTAAGGTTAGATGAATGGCTAGTCAACCCAACAATCGCAATTGATGGAAGAACCGAAAAGATAAGAAGATGAATGCTTTTAAAACCTTAAACCTCAAATGATTTAAAAACCTAAAAGGTGAATTAATTGCTCAAGAACAATAATTCGGATAAAAGAAATCTCGCAAAGAGAATTTCGAACAAAAGCAAAAGCTTTAAACTTCACTTTCAATAATCTCAAATCTCATTAACTTTAACGATTACAATGCATGCCTTTATATAAGCCTAAAACTTGAAATCCTAATTTAACTAGGAATAAGAAACTAATCAACTAGGAATCCTATCAATGAAAAGGAAAACAAATACAATTGTAATTAGGAAACAAACTATTTAAGAAACCCTTTAGCGAGTAGGAATAAGAAATCAATTCGAAAAAAGAAAACAGGACGTTGCCCTGATGTTGCTCGCTGCCGAGCATGCCCGACAAGTTGTGCTCGTCTTCCTAGCCCGCAGCTTGCCCATCACTAGCCCCTGCCTCGCCGCTGCTCGCGATCGAGCAAGCCGAGCACGCCTCCCTAGCTCGTCTATACTTTGCTTATATATGTCGCTCACACCGTGCCCTTGATTCCAGTAGTCTTGCTACTAATAACCTTCATTCTCCTTTCTTGATCAACGACAAAACCTCACAATTCTTCAATTAGCTTGGTCCGTTTAATTTGACTTGATAATCTAGGTGAATCCTTATGCGAGCTTGGTGAACTCGAATCACCTCTCGTGTCTCTAAATGATCAAAAAGTTCATATTTGGTGTGTTGTGTTATAAAAGAAACAAGTGCGCGCATCAAGGATTCATGTAAAAGTACAAGTCCTACTTCCAACCTTAATTAGGATGTTCCACTAAACAAATGAGGGCAAAACTAAAAGATGTTTCAGAAACTAAAGCCTAACAAATTTGGTAAGTTTCCTATTGCACTATAAACTCGAAATTAACATGCTAAGGGTGAATCCTCAAATATGTTCAAACTTCAAGTGTAGACACTTTGAGAAAAATGGAGATACTACTGTACAGTTTTAACCTAGTGTTGTAACATGGTAACCAAAGAGTTCATGGTTCAAACTATACTGGTTAATGTTTTGTTCCGATGGAGCGTGAGAAGGGATTAAACCAAGATCTTACATATTATAAAGTCTCAGCTCTACCATAGAGTCATCCCTCAGGGTTTCAAACTATTGGCGTGATTGCAGATTGTGGATGTGTTCCTGCTGGGGTTCGGAAACTGAAACCCTTCCTGGAATCTTGCCATGACTTAGATTTCCTAACCAAATCCACTTCTTTCATTACTGTTGGCAGAAATATGACAGAGAAGATTAGATATAGTAGTTGTTGTGGTCCGTTACATGTACCGCAAATTATACCGAGCGTCTACACGTTTTTCAAAAATATACATATAGATTATGAATTATGTACATAATATGAATATGAAATATACATAATAATTGTAAACATGATAATTATATAACTCATGTGTATCTTATATTCATCTTATGTACATAATTTATAATGTTTATGTACATTTTTGAAAAAAATGAGCACTCCTAATAAGGAATGCTTAAGCGTTCCGTATACCAACTGTACATGGAGAGTTGTACCAAAAAACGCGTAATCTGAAACTGGTAAATTTAGCAGTTAAGGTTTACTTGCCTAAGTGGGAGCTTGGCAAAATTTTCAGCTAGAGAAAGAAACATTAAATAATGTTCAAAAAGTTGAACAGAGGTTCGTGACTTAGGCCATTAAGGTAGTAAACCTCAGAAAGAATCAATTATATATTCACACACAAATGAAATTACAAACCTTAGTTGAGCACTTTCTTGTGTTACATTTGCATATCGAATCTATGAATATCTTGTGGGTTCAGCAGAAAACTTTCTTTAATTGTCCTTCCTATTTACATAATTAGTGGAGACTTTGCCCCTACACCTTTTTCTCTTCAACTTATTGGCCATTATGCATTTTTTTAGTGCACATACAGAGGCACTGTTATCTCTCTCTCTCTCTCTCTCTCTCTCTCTCTCTCTCTATATATATATATATATAGGGTTTTATTCCACTACAAATCACTTTTTCGTATAAATCGTACGAATCAGTTGTATCTTACTACATTTTTGTTGTATGTTAGTTAAATGTCAGTATTTTATAAAATAAAGATCCAACACAACAAATTTTTTAAGAAAATCAACGAAAATACAACAAAAATATATTAAGATACAACATATTCCTAAATATACAACAAACTAACTAAGATACGAAGATACAACAAAAATGTAATAACATACAACAGAGTCTTATTAAGATACAACAAAAAAAATTAAGATACAACAAAATTAACAAAGATACAACAAAAAAGTACTAAGATTCAACCGTTCGCATGTTTGTACGATATTTATAGTTTGTATTTGATCATTTTCCTATATATATATCGGTGATATTAATAATCTGAAATATCTATTGAGTCATGTATAGGATGAGATGTGTCAGGATTGCATGAATTTAACTGGTGAAATCTTCACTTTTTTGCTAAGTGAAGCAGGTCAGGCTGACATGAATATTCAGCCAAAAGGTCCAGATTAGAAAACTGAAAAGAGTAGAGATAAAGAGAAACAAGAAAAACCACGGACAACGACACCGTCATGGACGCCAGTTCATCGTGGTAATGGTCAAAACGCGTTAAACTTAGGAGCTACTACGTTGGACTACCTTCAAAGATTTTTCGTAAGCATAGTCTCCTAAATTGACAGCATCTAGGGGAAAGACGAAAAAGAGAAACACATACAACGGATCTTTTTGGTCATAGAGAGAGTAATTACTATGTACTCCTACTTAAACTACATTGATGCTGGCAGAAAGTTTTGCGTTGAGTTGAGTTGAGTTGAGTCGCGAAGTTCAAAAGGCCATATCTGCAATACTTCTTTTGATGGATGTTAAATCAGCTCGCGTTCTTTTTAATTCTAAGAACCTTGTGCCAAGGATGTTTCATTGAAGTTTCGATTGATTTGATGATATACTTGAATCGCCAAGTGCGATTGTTTGTTTAATGAATTTTGTTAGGAAAAAGAAAAAAAATAATCATAATTTATTTAATTGATGACATTCAAAAGGCTTGGATGTTTCTTCTGATATGACATTGCATCTTCAATCTTCATTCCTCTGTTTATCATTTTTAAAACTTTCTTTGCCATGTCTGACCCCATATGGGTTTTCCCTTTATTTATGGACTGAAATGAGACACTGCATAAACACTCAATTGTTTCTACTTCTTCTCCATTCTGTTGCTTGACTAGATTTACATATCATATTAGCCTTTTAGGATGTTGAATGCTCAAAGGGCAGCTTTCAGAAGTGAAAATCAGGACTATGGCGATGAACATATCAGGGACATCCATGCTCTAGTTTCACCTCAGCCTCCGCCAAATACGCCTCTCATGAGAGACACCAATATCCATCAGTTATCATCTTTATCTATGACTGGTACTGAGTACAGTACCCTCGTTCTTGCAGCATCCACAATAGGGAACAATGGGAGTGAGAATGATGGCACAGATAGCACTATTAACAATTTAGGAAGGATTCTTGAGGCGGAGATGAGTGATCAAGAAATGAACTCTTTTGCTCTAGTTGCCGATACTAATTCAACAAACCCTCTTCCATTTCCTAGAAATGCTGATACTAGGGGTGGCGGCTCTTCTATTATAAGTGCTAATCATACTGGGGTGTCATCGGTTCAGAAAGTGAAGAAGGACGAGGTTGAGTCTAAGATATCCGCATGGCAAAATGCTAACATTTCTAAGATCAATAATAGGTTCAAGCGCGAGGAGGCAATAATCAGCGGTTGGGAGGATGAGCAGGTTCGAATGTCTACTTCATCGATGAAGAAAGTTGAGGTACCTGACCAAAAACTCGTACTTATACATGCTCAATTGATATATGAATTGAGTGGAACTTTCTTCTTATGCATTTAACAGTTGATTTTCCCATTGACATAGCTTTGCTCCTCTACAAAGAAAGGGAAGTAGGAAATCTCATCAAACCTGCATGAGCCCTTGTTAACAAGAGACCTTTTTTACATTTGTGCAGCGAAAGCTCGAGGAGAAAAGAGCGCGAGCTCTCGAAAAGATGCAGAACGATATCGCGAAAGCGCATCGGAAAGCGGAGGAAAGGCGAGCCACGTCCGAGGCCAGTAGGGGAACGAAAGTGGCAGGGGTCCTTGAAGTAGCCAACTTGATGAAAGCTCTGGGAAGACCTCCTGCTAAGCGTTCCTTCTTTTAGGCCGGCCGTGTGGGCAAACTTATTAGTAGTTCTAATAAGGATCATCATTTACAGGTCTCTTCACCTTTTCGATTGAAGTGTACCCTACTACCTGGCTTTCCAGATTTGCTCTACCTCTGTTCTTTTCCTCCATTTTTGTTTTTGGATTTTTCGTCCTTTTTTGTTACAGCTAGAGGTTAAGGTCTGGTTGGGATCTTGATCAGATGGTTAATTTGTGAGAGAAGACAGTTTGTGTATGTGTATGTGGGTGTGTTATATGTGTATTTAATTAATATTACAATAGTGTATTGTACATATGATCTTCAAATTAATATGTTGCACATTTTTATGGGTGACAATAATGAACTCAATCCAATTAATCAAATTTAAAATAAATAAAAATTGACTTAATGGATTAATTTAATAAGACTCAATAAGTTATTAGGTTTAATTGGGGAAACTCAATAAGACCCAATAATTTATTGAGTTTTATTGGTTTTCTCCAATTAAACCCAATAATCCATGAATATACTCCCGTCTTAGTAGCATCTCCGTCTTCTTAATTTATAAGTCTCGTCTTGACACCTCTCACACCATAACCGCACTTAGAGGTAGCAAAAATAAACTCAACCTAATTAACCGATCAACCCAAAATAAATTAAAATTGACCCAATAGATAAATCCAACAAGACTCAATAAACTATTGGGTTTAAATGAATATGTTATGCCCCAAAGCTCGTGACGTTCACAACCCTCGGAGAGTGAAAAAACCAAAATCAAACCTAAACCTAAAATTGTTACAACCTTAAACAAAAAATACCAACCATTTTTTTCCCTTTATAATAGAAAATAACCCAAGTTGTATATAACATCTAGCTCGAGTACATCAGAACTCTAACCCAACCTGTTACAAATCAGACTATTATATAACACAAACCAACTACAAACATGCATGCCATCATAATTAACTATTATACGATAAATATATCACAATATCTCGTGACACCACTCTAATAATAGTTTACAAAACAAAAAACACCACAAGAGAGTCAACTTTCAGGGTTTCTAAAGACGGATCAAAACTCTATAAACACCAACGGGAGTCAATATGTCGACTATCCATAATTACCTGTAAAGGAAAGAAATAAAAAGGAAAGAAAATAGGGGTGAACATACAAAGCCTAGTAAGAAATATGCCAACAGGGGTAGGTTAAGTGTATAGAATCTCAATCCCTGTCCCAATAACTATAGAGATAACAATAGCTCCAACGAAAAACATAAACATGTGTTTTCCATCCCAGAATCAAAGATAACAACTCAAATTTAACAAGAGCGATAACAAAATTCATAACTCTTTGAGTCGGCCAAATGTCTAATACAAATCACTGCAGATGACATGCACATCGACTATGAGAGCCCGCAAATCATCAGTCCGGTACTGACATCCTCTTCAGTCGAGGGAAGTTCAAATAGTTAAAATAAGCTCAAAGTGTACATAGCAGAATACAAAATTATCAAAGAGGTTCTATTACTTGAACCATAACAAACAAACGTAACTCATCAACAGGTCCCAACAATATGGACCACAATAAGATAGCACCATATAAGATGCAACCGAAGAAATTCGATAACAAAGAAGGCG
This sequence comes from Lobelia cardinalis, assembly GCA_028566635.1. Classification (NCBI taxonomy): domain Eukaryota; kingdom Viridiplantae; phylum Streptophyta; class Magnoliopsida; order Asterales; family Campanulaceae; genus Lobelia; species Lobelia cardinalis. The sequence continues at coordinate 2,631,369 of JAOWAN010000014.1, forward strand.
AAGGTTACTAGGTTGACAAGAACCCCTTACCTCAATTTCCATGTCTCCAAAACACATGCAAATGCACTCCTTAATCTACCAATATGTTATAGAAGTGTATATAATGTAAAGATTAACCCTAATACGCAATATAAGTTGATTTCATATTTTTGATAGTGTTCTATTTCAATTCAGATTCTAATTTCACCATTTTCAGATTTTATACGAAAAGTTAATAAAAATAGACTTTTGAATCATGCAAATCGGAATTAAAATAAATAAATTATAGCCATTTAAAATTTAATAGTTAATTGGGGCTCATTTATAATTTATAAAAACTTAGATGATCTGGTTGTCAATACTACAAAGTTGTCACACTCTTCATTTCTCCAGCCAAAATAGCGGGCGTCCATGACAGCCATGGAAAAATATTTCGTAAATTTGTATTATTTCAAATATTGTTCCGTTTTACTCCACATCAATTTTTATGGTATTTTACAATCTCCATAAATATTATTAGAACTTCAAAACTAACTTTTTGCATAAATTATGCAATTAGTGTTCCAAATTTTTATTTCAAAATATTATAAAAATTATATTAAAACGTTCACGAAGAAAAATAAACAGTAGAAAATTACCTGTTTCGAATTTGAAACACTCGTAAATTTTCTGGATTTTTTTTTTGAAAATTCTTCCTTCTTTTTCTTTCTTTTTCCTCCTACTGCTGCGGCTCTTTTCTTCTTCTTTCTAGGCGGTTCTTCTCTCCGGATGAAAAAGAAGAAAAGGTAAGTTATTATATACTTTAATTATTTTATTTTATTTTTTTTCTTCTGTTTCCTTTTTTTTTTTTTTGGGTCTTTCAATGCCTAGGTCGGTGCACGGTCGCAGGAGGATAAAATGTAAGTAAATATATATTTTAATTTTTTTTATTTAAGAAGATTACTAATGGTATCGAATTATTTGACCTAATTCTTGATTCGTGTATTCTAAAATGTAAAGTTAGTTATTCTAATTTTTACAATCACTTTATTTTTATTTTCACATGCTTTTAATACATCAAATTTTTATCTCCGTTATTGACGCATTGTCTAAAAATTTTAAATTATTTTATTCTCAATCACCATTTTGTTCCGAAAGAACTTTAATAATATCGATCTTGTCTTAACTATAGGCTCATAAATTATTTTATTTCATCCCAATGTCTTCCAAAATATTAACAGAAGGTAGTAAAATATTTATTTCTTAGTTTTCATGTATTTTCTCAATTTTTTTTTTAAATTTCTATTTCTTTCTATTATCGTAGTTATTATTATTATAAAATTTTAATATTCAATATCAATCTCAATATCATAATTTCAAGCACACCTTATCAAATATAATACACACAGAAGCAGATATATCATGTATGAATGCAACCCTAGTTCTCAATGAAAAATAAAGCACACAAATACATCCTAAAATGCCATATATTTTATGCAATGACACTCATGATATTACAAGATACACACAATAAAATCCAATAAACTATTAAATTTAATTAAATTTATACCCAATCCAACCCATATACTCAAATTGCCACCCCTACACATTTTAAATGGTCAAACCACATGATAAAGAGCTAAGAGGATAGAAGAAGTTCTAAATGGGCAAAATTCAAGAAATCTGAACTGATCAAGCCAAGTTGGAGACCCAAGACTTCCGCAAGACTAGATTTGTTGTCAAATAGAGTGCAAGAGCTAATCACTTTAATATACACGGGTACGAATCACGTTGAAGGTAGGTGAACTACTGACCATCATTATTTATTAAAAAAAAAGGAAAAAAAATCACTTTGATATAATAACTGAACTGGGATATGAAATGTCAATTTCTCATTCTACATACATATGTACAACTGAACAGTAACCTGGAATGATCCTCAGGAGTAGTGTAGAGCCAACTTCAATAGAAGCAAATTTTTCCCGGGACGAGCACAATGAGCCTTCTGCATTGACCACCCATCCAACCTATTTATTTTCTGTGTAGGCCCCGTAGGGAAGCAATGAATGGAGGTTGACAGAGAAAAATGAATGAATGAGTAAACAAAACTTGTTCACGGGCAGCAATTATTCTCTTAGAAATCTCCACGGCCCTGTTCCAGTCCCGATCCTGCACACGCAAGAAAAAAAAGGCTACATGAAGATAGAAAGTACATATTAAATCATACCATTTTTCTTGTGAGTGGCTTGGGATTCTGGAGTTAAAGAAGAAGGGGGATCTGATTCTCAAGTGGCTTTGGCAATTTTCTCCTAGAGGCTCGGGCTCTTAGCACATAGTCCTGATAAGCAAATTTGGGATTCATTGCGAATAAAAGGGAGACACGTATTGCTCCTTCCATCGCTTATGCAAGCCCATGCAACTTTAAATATTACTCCATCAATCCCAAAATGTGTGTCCACTTTTTCTTGTTGAAAAGTCAACCTAAAACCTTCTCAAATTAATTTTTACAAAATATTTATCATGTTTCGGATATTATTATTTTAGTTCTAGGAAGTAACTCATCAAAGAATTTTTTTATATATAGGTTACATCTTGTAATTTGTTTATAAATATCAGGTCAATAGTTAATTAGGATGACCAAAAAAATTGACACTCATTATGGGACAGAGGGAGTAGTTAACTTCCACTTTTGATCACTAGGTCGCGGCTGCCCCTACACCTATTACATGCACCGGTTTTTAAATGTTCTCTCTATGATAATCCTATTTTCGGCACTCCTCTGGGAGGAGAACTCTAGTTCAGTCTCTTGGAAAATTTAAACTTTTAAATATACATTAAGATTAACCAGGATTTGGGGATAGGTCTCCTTCCTCCACATTTTGAGGTCATATTATTTCCGGAATTACTTTAGCCTAGCATTATTTTCTGTACCAGATCCCTCTTGATATCTTTTGGTTCATTCCCAAATCTAGGCTTCCTACTAAGCTAAATGCATTTTGATGGTCTAAGGACGGTCCTAAGAATTCTCAAAAAATATATCCCATTAACATCCTAATCGAGGTGTCAAATTATCAAACATGAATATGATTGGCTTGACATTACATTACTTATTATATGGGGCCATGGACTAACCAATTACATGGTTAACAAATATCTAGGGATTGTAATTTGGGATGTTTTTGATTCAGGTCTCTAGATACAGAAATGTAGGCCTCGCGATGGGACCTTGTTGGACTTGTGTATCAAAGAGAGGAGCCAGAGTAAGACGCGTGAGCATCTTTTTCTTCATAGCCCAGTTGCTTGGAGAGTTTGGTGTATATTTTTTGGGACAATGGTGAATGGCTTTTTTCTTTTCAATCGAGGCATTGCTCTTTACGGACATCAGTGGTTCGGGAAAAAGGAGGATGAGATACATCTATGGCATTGCCACTATGTCAACATTCATTAGGATCTATAGACAAAGAAATGCCTGTACTTTTTATATGATCAGACACTTTCCTTCCCAGTTGAAAGAGAGGATCCAGTTTTTGGCTTCACTGTGGTCCTCAACCCTAGAAGCCAATATATTTTGCAAGTTCAGATCTTATAAGAGAATTCAGACTACGGCTTCATTACTTGTCTCTTTTTTTTTGTTCTCCATGACTTTCTGGAACCCAGTTGGTGTGTAATATCAGGTCACTACATTTATTTTTTTAATCACAACTAAAAAGAAATTATTCCTCTGACTATATCATCCCTATTTTTGAACTTCCTGTTCTATTTTTCGATTCCATAGTTATTCAAGACATTGAAGCACATTTCTCTATCTGAGATTCTCTTTTGAAGGCTGACAATCAAGCTTTCGAAAAGGTAAAGCAAAATAACTTGGGCAACCTTTGGTTTCCTTCCCTTATTGTATTTCTAAAGAAAATGTTAATGTATTTACCTCCAAAATCCAGCTACGGCCCGCAAGCTCATGAAGATAGATAGAGCAACCCATATGCCCACATAACCAAAAGTTGAAGATAGTGAAAACAAGCATATAATGCTCACTAGTGCCACCAATATCTGTATATCGAAAAAAAACAGCAACAAGAGTGTTCCATTAAACTATCATTGGGAAGGAAATGACAGAAAATATACCCCCCTCCAAGACACGTACGGAAACAACGTTCAATAGTAAAACATTTTAAATACTGCTAATGTTTGTTATAGATGAGGATTACATGTACTTTACTGTTTCATGTTTAAGCAATGATGGCATGTTTGAAATTGATTAAACTTTATAGCTGGATATTTAAAACAGGACATGAAATGTTCAAACATAGAAAGTTGTTCCCTTTGGGTGAAATGGAGGTAGTATGTAATCTTAGAATAAACCACATAAATACACATAGGAAACCCAATGGACTTGCCATGGAGTATGCAGAATAAGCAAAATCAGATGCTCCATAGTTGACTCCATCAAAAACAAAAGCCAATGAATTAATAGGTTGGGTAGCTGCAACAAACTAGCAAGCGGTACCATGAAATCATCAGCTCCAAGTAATCCAGAGTTCAGTAAGTCAAAGAGGACTTCAGTGAGCAGAAGAGTAACAATCATTTTGTGTATACATGTGAGAAAATGAGGAAAGATTACCGGTATTCCCAAACTTAAGAGATGCAAAACATTGATGTCCTTGGTGAACATTTCTGATGAAAATTGTAATCCAATGGCAACAATGACAGAGAGAATTAGTCCAAGAGCCAAGCCTAACTGCAAATAGTTAGCAATTCAGAGAATGAATATAGGCAAGAAAGGCCAATATGTTTCCCAATACTAATCAGTTAAGTCATGTGAATAGTCAATCACACCTGTAACACACGAGATGCAGTTGCTGTGGCCTTTTCATAATCTTTCCTTGCAAATGAACTTGCAAGGATGGCCTGGAAAGTACAGGAAGCAACAAAAAAAATTCTTCAGAGACCCAAGAACATATGAACTTTTGAACCAAGTTAAGATAACGAAAAGAATTCTTCAGCAATACTAACTAATTTGGATATTATTCCCATAAGTACTTCCAAGTAAATTTAATATGGCCACCAGGCCATCGTATTATTAATCCTAATCTCAAGAAGATAGACGCTTCTCTAAAGCTATTAATTAGTAATAGAAAAATATTTTACCATCTGATAAAGATTGTGATAAGCAAATATATTTATCAAGGCAATAGCATAAAAGAATATGTACACATTTTTTTCTTTTTCTATCATCCCAAAGGTTTCTTACTTGTCCAGCCACAGCCAATCCATCAGCAAGCAAAGATGCTGCCAGCCAAACCTGCAAACAAACTTGAAAGGCAGCCATTGACGTTTCTCCCATCCTTGCAGCCATTGATGCTGCCAATGTCACACAGAATGTCGCGGCAATAACCCTCAAGAATAACAGAAATCCTGAGTAGAAGCATGCCAAGTCATACAATGATATTTTACTGAACAATTCAAATTAATAAAGAGAGCTCTAAAACAATCTTTTATTGTTAAGAAGAAACAGAAACCAGAATTTTAAGATGCCCACAATGGAGAAACACTACATGAAAATGTACAAACAGCCAGCTTAAGGAAACATACCATAGGAATCAGAAACATATACCATATTATTGCAAGAACGTTATTGAGAAAGGTCAGTAATAAGGCCACCGTCAATTTTGAGGAATCCCTTTTCAGTAAATTCTAAATTTCCATTATAATCAATGAATGTCCTATGAAAATGGCAAAAACATGAAAACCAGACTAAGAGGAAGAGAAATTAACACACGGATTTAGGTGTTGATCCCTCAATATATATGAGGTTGCAACATCCATGGGCGGAGGTTAAGCATTTCCCTGTCACTGGAACGTGTGTATGTAAAGATTAACCCCCATATTAGACCAAAAGAATAAACTAAGTATCTTCCCTTGCTTCCTTTACGTCATAGCTTCAGTGAATATATACAACAATATCCAAGTTCAAATTCCATTTGCAATAAGTTGCAACGGAGCAACTAACTACTGAAAAGATCAGGTTGCAGGGATTAGGAAATTTTTAGTAGTTATCCATGTGGTCAAATACTGATTGAAATTATGTAAGCCGATGATACTGTTATTTCTAAGTCACAGTGATAATTGAATCTCTAGCTCATTGATAATATGCTTGCAATTAAAGAGGTCAAAAACCGATGCTAATATAGTGCTCTTGAAGCATAGATTATATGTTACCACTTCATACACAATTAAAAGCCCACCATAAACGTATCCAAATAAAGGAAACCCCCAATGGACTAGAAAGTAAATCCAAAATAATTATTTTGGATATGTCAACCTAAGCCCATAGCAACAAGAATACCAGTATTTAGCCACCAGTTCTCTGAATATGCTTGAAGTAAAGATCCAAGTCTTCCTTGTACATAGGTAAGATTGAAGGTTCTACCACCACAACTTAGTTGTAAAGCTTAGGAATGAAACCCTTGGTCGGCAATGAAAAGCACGCTTCTAACAAAACAACTTCAAAACAGGAAAAAATGATGCAAAGAAGCATAAAAGATAGGATGGGCTTCACGCAGAACTAAAGGTTGTATAATCAGAATTCAATTGCTCAACGCTTTCTTTGTTTAATTAAAAGATATAAACAGAAGAGTTCAGAACAATCATGTGCTCAAGGATAGCTAAAATGTGTAGCCAAGTGTAAAAAATATAGCTAGCTGCAGATTTAATCATACAAATCATTATTGCCCAACAAATGGCTTGATCAAAGATTTATGAGGATTAAACAACTTACCGTTTTTAAGAAACCGCCCAAATTGCAGATCTTTTATAGCTGGAGGTAAAAGATCAACATGCTCCATCAATTTCCACAAGAGTATCAGGGATATTGAGTACCTGCACTTGTCCTACACTATGTAAGAAGCAGTAAAAAATAACAATTGGAGAGGGAGGGGGGGGGGGGTTACAAAAGCAGATAACTCAAAACTGAAAGGAGTAGATTACAACTACATAAAGGTAAGACTTACTGGGAAATAACATGGGCAATGGCTGCACCACTGACTCCCATTTTGAATACAAACATCAGAATTGGGTCCAAAATGATATTTGTCAAGTCTCCCACCACTGAACAGTTACAAAATAAAAAACAAACAGAAAAATTAAAACTCCGTAGGATGCAGAATGAGTGTCAAAGTTTTAAAGAGAATATCAATCCAAAGAAGAAGAATGAAATGAACCAAGCAATTCAACAAACTCAACACTTCAGGAGTCTACAGAACCCTAATAAAATATTAAATTATCTCTGTCATAAAGTGGTTGTCCCATTTTGTTCTTTCATCATTTTGAGATGGAAGTATACTTCGTAACAGGCAGACATGCATGTACATGTTACATACTCTCTTCCTCTGTCCCGAAGGAGTATCTCACTTCCTATTTTTGGTTTGTCCTAAAACAGAAAAGAGAAAATCTCGAGTCCCGCACTGAGTCCTTCAGGTAAATTAGAAGGAAAAAGAAAACTAATGGATAAGGGTTAATTTTTGGCTCTCAATTGGTGAACTCCAGTCACTTACCATTGGATAAGGAGCAGAATTGCAGCCCTCATAAAAATCCAAAATTTTCCTTTAAAACCCTGGTACACTTGAACCAAGTTAAAGTGTAATGAAATTTCAAAGGCTAAGAGAAACTGATATTCTCCTCATTGAGACAAAAGCTACTCACTCCATCCCACTTCAAGAGTTACACATCGGCTTGGCACGGAGATTAAGAAAGGAGTTGAAAACATGCAAATTATTTTTAATACCACTTCATATGAGGCCTACATTTGTTCTTTGTAAAAAGATAGGGAAATCTTGTCAAATGTCATGCCTTAAAAGGGAAATGTAACTCTTCAAATGAGACAACCCAAAATGGAAAGTGTAACTCTTGAAGTGGGACGGAGGGAGTATTTCTTATAAATCTATCAGTTGTCAACCAACAAATCAAGCCAAGTTTTTCCAAAATGCATACAAAAGAACATAGAAGTGGGAGGATTTATTACCAGTTGCATACAAAGGAGTATATGTATCTTTAAATCCTCGGTACACCCCTTGCATGGCCAAGGAGAGTAGAACCGCTGGGGCACCAAGAGACCTCAATATTAGGTATTGTTGTGCTGGTTTTAGCATTGCAGAATCCTACATGGAAAAAGGACCTTTAAATGATTCTATTTATAAGTGACAAAAAGTGATTCGAGATATGGCAAGTGTTGGACTTTCAACTTCACACTGATGCTCCACTATTTACAAACCGTAGCGAGATTGAAAACCATATCAAACTATGGTTAACCAATGATGCATTTTCCAACCAATTTTTAGCCAAAAACTGATGAAACTGTGAGATCATTCACACCCGTACGTGGAACTAAGTAGGAATATCTTGAAGAAGATAAAGGTTAATGAATGAGAATCAGCATTTGGTGGAATTTTACGGTCCAAAGAATCTAACACTTGATTTCAAGCATTTCAACAGTTTTAATTTATGTATTGAAGTGCTGACGCCACCAGCTTACATGGTGTTATGAATCAATGTGTAACAGGCCAAATCAGTCCTCTAGTTTAAGGGGAAGCGTTATCAGAGTTGGACCCTAATCTTTTTTAGGATTAGTTTGGTTCTTGTCTTGGTAGGATTGGTTTAGTTCTTATATTGGTCCTAATCCTTTTGGGATAGGAATTAGTTTTAGTCTCTGAATTATTGTTATAATCTATCAAGTGTACCAAGAGTGAAAAAGACTAATGTGTATTTTACACATGCAAATGATCAATAAGCAGGGGAAGAATGTACTCAATGAGACAACAAAAAATTGACCAAACACATAATAAGCTGAACATTATTCTGAAGATAACAGTTTTACTCCCTTCGTCTCAATTAAAGAGGGATAGTTTAGAATGGTCAGTTTGACCAATATTCAAATTGATTTTGACAATTCTATACTTGGTTTGAGCCAATAAAATTTTAACATGCGTTAAATATCTGTAAAATACAAGTCATATTTTCATAATATTTTTAAAAAATAAATATTCCATATTCAACTTTGCATATCAAAAGGAGTCAATCTTTAACTGGGATGGAGGGAGTAATGTAAATCTTGATGCCAAAAAGAGTTTAGAAAAAAAAAAAATGTCAAATGTTCCATCTTTATAAAAAATAATTAAAACAAAAAATCATGAGCACCAAAAGGATATTAAGTAGTTCAGGGGAGACGTACATCGTTTATACCCATGTAATGTAATATTGATTTTGAAGAAACGATGAGGAGTAAAGCCTGGATAAGGCCAAGCACACCACCAATAACCAAAGCTGATGAAGCTGACGGAATATGCCTCTTCTCATGCCGAACTTTGCCCGTCAGGAAACCAAGATATATTCAGAGTCCAAATATTCATAATTAGAACACCATGATTAGCTCAGATATATTACAAATTCTACAATCACACTTCACTAATACTGGCTGACATTAGAAAGTTTAGGGTATACCAGTTTTTGGTATTAACTCTTGAGTAGCATCCTCTAAGGGAATACCATTTTCCATCATTTCAATTTCCTTGGGCTTAACCCCTGTTTTTACAGCATCTTCCTCAGCTACAAATGAAGTTGTGATACTAACAAGTGGGAATATTGCGATCTTCGATACTTGATTAAAAATTGCAATAGCAACCCCAACTGCTGCAAGCTCTACAGGACCTATAAAGATTAACAGGTAAAACAGAAAGAAGAGTTTATCAGTCTTCCAACCAAAACTAATGGCTTGTGTGTGTGAATTACAACTAGAGAAAGCATGCAGCATAAAATCCAATTTGAGAATCCGAGATGCAAAACCACATTCATTGTGCACAAATTTGGGTGGCTGATGAGGAATATCACATGTTGCAGGTATTGAAACCAAGATTCCTTTCTTTAGGAGGTAAAATTACTTTGCTGAAGTCTGGTTTGTGCTCTATGCAAATTCATTTGATTTCTGTCATTGCTGTTCTTAAAACTGTAATTATGAAGATTGAGAGACTTTTTGCAAGTTTTCTGTGGGATAGAGGGAGTCAGCAGAGAATGCACTGGAAAGGGTGGGCTCAGGTTTATTGACCCTTTGAAGTGGGTGTTGTGGTAAGAACCCTGGGACAAGTGATGACTTCTATGCAAACTAAGTTGGCTTGGAAATTTAATCAAGGGAATCTCTATGGGCCAAGTTTATGGCTGCTAATCATGATCATATTCCCCCATAATTTCATGGCACAATTGAGTCCATAGTGCTAAATGAGGATAAAGATCAACTTGTTTGGTCTGCATCCAAAGATGGTACTTTCTGTTCAGCTATGTTCTTACGAATAAACAGGTATCATTTTTCTCAAAGTCCAATGGCACAAGTAAATTTGATCTAAATGGATAACATTGAAAATAAGTTGTTTCATGCAGAAACTTGTGTATGGTGCTTTACCTGTGGATCAAAGATTGTTATCTAAGAGGATATGCTTAGCATCAAAATGTGAGAGTTGCATTTCATCTCAACAGGAATCCTTGAAGCATTTATTCTTGGAGAGTGATACTTCTAAAAGAATTTGGTTGTACTTTGGTGAAGCTCTGAATGTTCCTACAGTTACAAGTTTGTCAGGTCTGATTCACAATTGGATTTATCTTTATCATGGAGAAGTCAGATTGGTTTTACTAAAATTGTTATATGTTGCAGTAGTCTATGGGAGATCGGTGCTTCAGAAATCATCTCAAATATAATCTGGATGAGGAATATGATGATATCAGGTATAAAATCAAATGGTGGCTCTCTCATCTTACAGGTTTATATAGGTCTTAGAGAAAGCAATCTTCCTGAGAAGGTCTATGTTTAAACTGTCTTTCAGTGCCAGTTATCACTCCAGTTTTCATTAAGGGTTTATTGATCAAATGGCAGCCTCCATCTTCAGGCTTGGTTTTGAATACTGATAGTTCTGCTGTTAATGGCACACACCCAAGAAGGGGTATTATATGGGAGTGTTTTGGAACTGTTACATATAGATCAGCTGAACTGCATGCTGTATGCTGATCATGATGGTCTTTCTCTCACCCAAGTTCAAACAGGTTCTCAAGTAGCTGTTCAGTTTATTAAAGATGTGTATATGGTTAGGAGATGCATTCTTCTTGTTGGTAGAATAGATTTAATTCATGTGTTTAGGGAAGGAAATAAAGTAGCTGATCCTCTTCCCAGTTTTAGTCATAGATATGACAATTTATCATGTAATGGTTCTTTTAATTTTTCTAAGGAAATAGCTTTAGCTACAGAGCATGATAGGAATGGTTTGTACTCCTTTAGAGGTACTTTGTAACTTTAGGGTAAGGCTCCGTGTACCCCCATTTGGGTTAGGCTGGTTTGTCCCCCGTTATATTTTTGGTTATTAATAAAATGTGTAATGGTACCATCCCTTATTTCCAAAAGAAAACAAGAAATAATTTTGAAATCTATAATCCACTTGTTCAATCGAAGGTAGATAGAGGGAAATGGTGTAATTTTAAAAAGAGCCATCTCCATAGCCACATCAATGATACAACTCCAAGCTTGAAATAGCCCACTTCTATTCATGTCTCTCTGCACAAATCATCACTCCTAAGACCTCTATAATGATTTTCCGACTAGATTTTACCTTCAGTTCTTCACTATCTACTCTTTAAGAAAGCAAATATACAAGGCAAGGAAAAAATTCTACAAAGAGGGATAAATTCACAGGCTGGGCAGGGCAGAGGACAGAAGTAAATTTTGAACCTTTTCTTTGTTATTCATCTTTTGTAATAGTCTACGTGTCAGTTCCATCATTAATCTGTCATTATCCATATACTTCAATTTTATTTCAATATTCTGAGAAATGTATTTGAGCAGCCTTAAACAAGTATTTCCCTGACTCCCTTTTCCGCAACAAGTAGCACATCAAAAGTATTTGAATAGTTTGTAGAGTTGCATCAATGGGGCGAACAATCTCTTAAGTCAATGAAGGAGTTTCTCTTAATTTTGGATTTCATTTCATGCTCCAAGTTAATCAAATCGAGTGAGAAATATATCTTCTCCAAAACAACCCTCTACTAGAATAGTCGAACTAAAGTAACCATTTATCTTCATAGCATGCTTATTATCAAAAGCAAGGAACTCAGCGATCATCAATAATAATGCTGTCTAAACATTCAACGAAGACAAACCTATATGGCCAATGAAAGCCGTGTCAATCAAAGAAGCAATAGGGTCTGCCGCCAAAGCCAGCGCTGCTGGTACTGCAATTGTTGCTATTTCCAAATTTAGCTCATCCTTACTAAAAGCATTCCTAAACACAACATGAAAAACCAACCATAAGTTAAAGTAAGCAAGATGCAGTCTGTTCTGCAACTCCAATTTTCTCCTCAGCAAGAGGAGTGAGCTTAAACTCTTGAACAGTAAAAATCGTTACAGCCAATATTAGGGTTAGCTGGAAAACCTTGGAATGGAGCAACCTATCCTAGTCCTAAACATATTTTGGTGACCCAAAAAAAAAGGTTTGATTACATGAAGCCACCGGCGCCATAACACAACAAGGTTTAAACTTCATTAAAACTAGATAAGAATCAGACATGATGAAAATCCCAAAAGCACTAAATACCCAAAATGATGATACCTGATGTCCTTGAAGAAAACCCATAATGGCATTTTCCCAATACTCATCCTCAAATACAAAACAGAAAATTGAGATGATTTTTGAAAATAACAATACAAAAGGTCCACGGAGCAACAGAAATAATGCAACCCAAATATTCACATATCACAACAATTACACGCCCAAAACCAAGAGATTCTAGAAAATCCGGGGAGAGGGTGTCAAGATTTTCTTCTTCTGTTATAAAAAAAAATTCAAGAAAAGCAATGAAGGAATAGTGGGTTTGGGGGAAAATTCCAATGACAAGAGAGTACTTTTATTTCCAAAAAAAAAAAAATAAAGAATTAGTAGATGGAGGTGTTAACTAACCAGAATTTGACTTACGATCGCATCACATAAAACCTCCCTCAGTTGTGGGTTAGACTCCAGTCCCTCGTGGTTGCGATTTAACTAGTAAACAAACAACCATTGTTCTTTAAAAGTTTTTCCGCAGCTCTTTGCCTTCCAAGGAACCCCACATGAAAAGCTTGCAAGACTACCGCCATGAAAGCTAACTTAACTCAAATTACTCGCTTTATTCCATTCCGGCTAAATACCCCATTTGGTCCCCGAACTTTGTCTCTATCTTCAAACTTACCCCATATCATCCTCGAGTGTTTTAAAAAGTATCTCGTTTGATCCCTCGCTCCTAATTTTGACCAGTTTGACTAAAATTTTAAAAGTAAAATGCTGATGTGGCATGAAGTAAGGGATAAATTTGGTATTTTATTACATTTTTAGGCTTTACCCTAACTAAAATAAAAATAAATCAAAATTAAAACAAAAAAAATACATAAAACTGGTTTCTCTCTCCCTCGCCTCCTCCTTCTTCCACCAGGTTTCTCTCTCTACCTCTCTCCTTTGCCGCGGCGGTGACTCCTCCGTGCAAGTCATCTTCTTCGGCCATACAAGCAACTTCAGGCGGTCCCCCATCCATT
>JAOWAN010000014.1:2645017-2688375 GCA_028566635.1 Lobelia cardinalis
ACTGAACCCTTTAGTTTCAATGGAAGTGTAGTGGTAATTTAGTATTCTTGAGTATTTGTTGAATCTTTGTGAGTGTTCTTGGATCTCTGCACTAACCGTGACAGAATACCATTCCCCTTAAAATAGCCTTGTCCTCAAGGCTATACCTTTAATTGTCTTCCTTATCATACACCATAATCACTTCATCATCACCAATCCAAGGCCCTTTCTTCAACGACCCAATGTTCCACCACCCGGATCAAAGACGAAAATGTTCTTCTCCAAAAACTCAGCAGATGTGCGATATACCTTAAGCAAAGGCAAATGATCTCCCTCTGGACTTGCAAAACTCTTCAATGCCGTTCGTGCCTCTTCTAACTTTTCGCGAGGAGCATAAAATATAGATTCCACTGACAGCATTGCAACAATAATCAACATTTCTTCCATGCAATTGAACTGACTCGCAAGAATAAGAGCCTTGGAATCATTAGATTCCAGTGGAAGATGAGCCATTTGCTGCCCAACTGGTTTTGACAATTTCTTTTCGTCTGTAAGAGCACCCAGCAAGTACAATAACTCCAGTGATTTAACCACAGCCATCCTATCAGGTTTCTCCATGAAGTCAAACCCAATTATATCATCAACTCCAAGAGCATTGAGTTGTAAAATTACATTAGAGAGGTTGCATCTTTTAATCTCAGGCACCATGGAATCATCAAGTCCCTCAAACATGCTTTCAGGATAGAGACGGAAGCATTTCCCAGGTCCTTCACGTCCTGCACGCCCACTCCTTTGAAGAGCTTGAGCTTTTGAGGTTTTAACAATGATCAATGATTCTATCCCACTATTAGGAGAGTAACTGCGTACTTTCACCAATCCAGGATCAATAACATACTTGATTCCAGGTATTGTCACTGACGTTTCAGCAATATTAGTTGCAAGTATCACCTTTCGAAATCCATCCGGGACACGCTTAAAAACTTTCAGTTGCTTTTCTGAAGGGAGAGATGAGAATAAAGGAAAAACTAAGAGCTTCTGACTGCCTTCAGGTAGTTGTTTAATATGCTCACGCACAAGACCCTCAACAGATTCGATCTCTTCTTGGCCAGTAAGGAACACAAGAATATCACCAGGAGCCTCGTCCGTATGTATCTGAAATATAGTTCGCACTGCCGAATCCAAATAATCTGTCTGGTGCTTGGTTGTATACAAAATATCTACAGGAAATTGCCGCCCCTGAACATGAAGAGCTCTTGCACCACCAAAATACTCAGAAAAACCTCTTGCATCCAAACTAGCAGACATAATAATTAACTTCAGTGGAGCCATTTTCCTTCCTCGATATGGCTTTGGAATTTCATCAGGAACATCAGTTTCTTCCTTTGCCAATGCAATATCATTGGCCTTCACATGATCCAATTTATGCTCATTGAAATGCCTAGATCTCTTTTCCTGTACACCCTTCAGCAAGCCTAATAACACATCAGTTTGTACAGTCCTTTCATGAGCCTCGTCAACTATTATAATAGCATACCTAGAGAGGTAAGGGTCCAATAAGGCTTCCCTCAAAAGCAGCCCATCTGTCATATATTTAATCCGAGTTGAGCTGGAAGTCACATCATATCTATTACTATCAGCATAATCTTTCGGAGCTTGATTGATCCACTCTTTAAACTCCTCTAGCCACAAAATGGAACGCTCTTTTTTAATGAGCTCTATTTTATTCATCAAATCAACAACCACTTCAGGTGCCTCCTCTGCATCAGTATTCTCATGTTTGCTACGAATCTCATTGTCGCAAGAGGTTGAATCATTATCAGAGAATGCAACTATGCTTTGCTCTTCATTCTCATTTTTCTCAAGTGTAACTCTGAACCAATCTCGTTTTACACTTGAATGCTCAGCTACGCACACCACAGAGTTTCTATGATTCTCTTCATCCATTTTCTTCATCATCTTTTGCAACCTTTCTACTTCTTTCAACATCTTATTTATGATAATTTTTTCCTCCACATTCCCATTTATAGGCTCAAGTTCATGCCTATAGTCTTCTTCAAACTGCTCTTGCATAAATCCTTTAACCAATTTCCCTGTCACTTCTCCTTGGACATTTGTCGAACAGTTAACGGGTAACAAAGGTGGATAGTAATGGGGTTGAAATGGCACTGAGTTGTAAAGATCAGGTGGATGATAGGGGTAGTATGGATGTAGGTTTAGTGGAGTCTGAAATGGGATTTGGTATGTTTGAAAATGTGGTGGAATGTGGGGGTTATGGATTGATGGTGGTTGTGGTGATTGACATGGATACTGGTTCAATGGTGGTGGTTGGGGTTGGATGAAGGGTGGTTGTGTATAGAGTGGTGGTAGAGATTTTGGATTATATATGTTTGGATTGTTTGGATAGTTTGGAGATGGTGGTAGTGGCTGATAAAATGGAGACGGTGGTGGGTGTTCTTGAGAGAAAGAGTAATATGGGGTAAACATTGAATCAAAATGGTCATACCTCAAGTTGTTTGCTGCAGCCATGTTCTCCGTCTCCGTCCAAGGATCGACCGCTCTGATACCACTGTCACGGATAGTGCAGTGATTTCAACAAGAACACAAGAACCAATTGCCAGAATTCTACTAATCTTCCATTGATGAAAATAGCTCTGTTACACCTACTAATAAGTGAATAAACTACAGAACTCCTGCTGCTTAACTATGCTAAGGCCACCATGGTTGCTACTCCTAAACATTACCAGAACTAAGCTACATCCATGGGAGCTCCCAAGCTCAAATCCTTGGCCAGCTAAACTAACTATAGCTAAGCTATCTAAATTGACAGTAAAACAAATATCTCATCCAAGCTGCGTATCTCTCCCTCCTCTTCTCTATTTATTCCCCTTCCTTCCACCGCCTTCCCCTAAACTGATTTGGGCTGGCCATGTGAGTTTGTTGAGCCAACACCATTCGGTTTAGCTTGGAGGCCGACTGCACATGGCTTTGTTCCCTGTCCAGCTCAATTACTCAACTGCCCTCCCTAGTTACTGGCTAATGACTGGTATGCCCTCTCGACTGTATTCAAAAGCAACCGTAATATCACTAAGGCCCAATTGTATTAATTAGGGTGGCCTGTGACAGGTTTTTTGCTGTTTTGGGATTGTGAGGGTTTGATTCATCGATAGAGCAATGGAAGAACTTACTACAACGGAATGGAAGTCGGATTCAATGGTGTCTGCAACGATGGGCCGAGTCATGTCAGCCCTCCTTTCTGTCCGACCCAAGAAGCTTGAAGACTCCATTTCTCGCCTCAGTTCTGCTCCCAAATCAATCCCACTTGCTGGTTAGTCCTCAAAATCATTACTTACACACACAAATATACATGTATGTATATGTGTGTATGTTAATGTGTGCGTGCTTGTGTGCTTGTGTGCATGTCTGTGCGTGTTTGTGTGTTATGTGAGTGCGTGTTTGTTAGGATCAATCCCGATTGCTGGTTAGTCTCGTTTTTATTTTCATACGTTTTTTTGTGTGCGTGTGTGTGTCCCAGTGTCTATGTCTTTTAACTTCATTGGTTTTGTCCGAGTCGTTGTACGCAGGGTGTACATTTACAGTGTTGAAATTAGTAAGAACTTCAATATTATTTGCTTTGATTTGGAAGAAATCAAAAGGAAAACAAAAATACAGAGTCTAAATGTTATTGATGAAAAAGAGTTATACAGTTAGGACATGCCATTTTGTTAGAAGATTTTTTTTGTCGGCATTTCATCTTTTAGGAAAAAAGAAAAATGATAAAAGTGGGTAGTGCTGAACTTTATTGGAGAAGAATAGAAACTACCTATATTGTGAGAGACCAAAAAGGATAGACTGTGCGGAGGAGGAGATGCCAAGCCACGTAATATCTAGTAAAGATGTGCACGTCTCTGAGTGTGTGAGAGAGAGTTTGTGTACTTAGATTGCTTGTCTGAATGTGTATGTTACTTAGAATTCAGTATATGAATGTGGATATGTGCTTATTCTATTTCTAGGTGTGCATGAGAGGGAGGGAGGGAGGTTAGAGAAAGAGAGATATTATGTGTGTGAGAGACATATTGAATGTGTCGGAGAGAGATAATGTATGAGTAAGAGATGTGTGTGTGTGAGAGAGAGAGAGACTGATAGAGAGAGATTGTGTGCGTGTTATGCTATTTACTAAGTCGGTATAAGCATATGTATTTGTATGGGTGTTTATATTGTTCCTCAAGTTAGTAAATGCTTGTGTATGTGTGTATCTCTGTCTGTTTGTGTTAAACCCCGGTACAAGTATATTTATGTGTATCCTTATGTGTTATCGTAGGTCTGTATATTGCTGTCTCTCAATCTCTGTGTGTGTATTTTTATGCCAAAGTTCTAGTAATTCTGTGGGTTGTCACGTGCATATTGAAATTGACTATTTGCAGTTTCCTTAGAAGATTCGCTGTGGGTTCTTCACAACTATGTTAAAGATGCGGCTCTGAAGGAGGAATCTTTGGATCAAGTGCTCATTCCTATGATTGAACATGTAAGGGTATTTGATATGAGCATATATACCTAACCAATCAGAAAATAGTCAATTCAGCTACTAAGAGTGTAAGCATACTAGTTGAGAGGAATGGATGAATTATTGTCAATTGGTCTTTTGGAGGAGGAGCAGGGTGGGTGGGGTGGGAGGAAAAAGTTGAACGGTTGCACCATCTAATGTCAATGAGTTTGTTGACTCAACTTATTTTCAGTCTATGTGTTAATTCTAGATCGAAAAATCCTATGCCCATGTTAGTTGTAATTTCTTGTGCAATGTCATTAGAAGGATGGAACTTGTGAGTATACGGAGGTGTTAGATATATATATATATATATATGTGATTTCTGTTGGGAGCATATTTATAATTTTCGTTCAGAGAGCGTGCCAGGTTGGCTATTCCGGTGAGATACGAGAGCGCGTCGGCGCACTGTTTCGGGTTTACACCACTTTTTAATTAATATTTTATAAATATTTATGACTTATTTGATATTGTATATATTAGTTATTACGGTTAGAAGATTATGTTACTAGTCAAAATCTTCAAGAGAAAAGATGGTGTAGAACTAGAGAGGGGAATAAGGATCATTTGGTAGCTTGGAAGATGGTGAGCAGGCCTAAGTAGGAGGAGGGGGATGGGTTAGGACTTGGGAACTTGGTTATCAAAAATATTTCTTTGGTTGGTTAGTAGTTATGGCGTTTTTCGCAGGACTGCCGAAGCCTACGTCTCTTTGGCGTAGAGTTATTCGGAGCTATGTTACCAGGACTCGGCTACGAGGATCCGACACGTGTGTGGATTCAGGTGTTGAATCCTCCGAAATTGTAAAAGTTACACAACATTTAGTATAAAACATCGATATCCATACCTATACCCACATCGATGTCGTATCGAACACGAGTACTTTAGCAAAAGTGAAGGTCGAGGTAACATAGATTCAGAGCAAGTTTGATGTTAATCATAACGGGTGGGATGCATCTACGAGTCTTTCTATCACATATGCCAGCTCCCGGAAGTTATTTCCTAGTTGTTTTCACCTATTTTATCCTCGTGTTCGTTATGAGGTTGGAATTCAGGATCGAGTTCGGTTTTGGGAGGATCATTGGACATGGAACTTTGCTTTTAAGTTCTCTTTTAGTCGGTTGTTTAGGCTTTCTAGTCTTTATAACACTCCAATTGCCACTGTTCTTGTTACAAAGGGGGGTCATGTTAGTTCCATTTTGTGAGGAAAATATCTTCCCCCCCCCCCCATATGTGTATGGGAGTCGGTGACTCCCGGGGATGTGCCATTTTTAGGCTGTCATGCATTGCCTTACGGCTAGAAGTCTCTGATAGGGTTAATCATGGTTCGATTTGATTTGGTTTTGGTTACTTTTGATCACAACCGCAACCAATCTAAAAGTTTGATTTTATCATTTTTCAAAATCGAAACCTATCCAATAACATGAAAAATCCATTCTTCGGTTTTGTAGTTTTCGGTTCGATTTTGAATAAAGTTGAAAAAAAAAAGCATGTAATCTTCAAATTACGATAGGTGACAGAACAAATACATAGAGTAGAGATGTTTTTCAATCACAAAAAAGATAAACTTTATAATTTAATTTACAAAATTAGAGTGAACATGATTCTATATTATGGAAGTTGAATGGGAAAAAAATCGAAAGTAAAATGAAAATAGTGAAAAGTTATATGAATACAATACTCAATATTATAAAAATAAATGCATTGATATCATAAGTATATATAAGTAATTAATTGAGAGGAATTCTCGGATCTTCAGAAATCAAGAAACATCGCTCTCGCTTTTGTGGGAGAAGATCACTCCGCAGGCTTCTTTGTAGGCTCGGACTTGTGGCGCTTTCTTGGGTTTGTCATTGGGAGATTTGTTTAGAGATTGGAGAGCGTAATTTGTGTGCTTTTGTGCGCTTGTTGGTTTTTGGTATTTTTTGGTGGACTTCTCGTCTGCCTTCTTTGTATCCTCCTGGTCTATTCAATAAAATTCTTTTTTAATCTAAAAAAAAATACATTGAACTTAATATTGGTTTAGTTTTAAATTTCAAGGTTCAATGTTCACTTGATTTAACTCAGTTACGAAAGTGTGTTTCTTTCTTTTGTAAATTTTGAAAGCCCTACAATCATTTTTTAACAAAGAGAAATAATTTTCTCTGGCTTATATCATCAAGGACTTAAATAATTTGTACTTTGTTTGCAATACATAAAAAGATGTGTTTTACATTGACTTTAATACGAAGTACGGAGTATACCTCAAAAAGAATAGTGAAAAGAAATTCGCGGTTATGTTATATATACACACATATACATGTATGTGTGCTGTGTGTCTATTTCTTCTTTTTGTGTCTTGATCTTGGTATATGGAGGATCGACGGAATTTATTTGAATGATAGGGAATTGTGGCAATGAGATTAGTTTTTGCCTTTTCTTATTATCTTGAGGATAAAGGGTCTTCAACAGACTAAATGAAATACGTGTCTTGGGATGGGGTTAGGGAGAGGCAGAGTAACAATAAATAATATTCATTTGTTGTTTGCCGACGGTAACTTTGTCTTCTTTTTCCAAACAGATTTCCAGATGAGATATTTTAGGCTTATTCTGTTTTCTTTTCAAACTCTTTTAGGACTCAAAATACAGGAAAGAGGGAATAATCCCGGTAGGTGAGGTGGAGGAAGTTGCAGTGTGGAGAGGGGGTGCAATGACGATATTTCTCATTTTTCTCTGCAGACTATAGATTTCTGTTGAGAGATCTATTTTCTCATTTCTAATATTGGTGTCTAATTGTTTCTTTGTAGGCTGTCTCATGGTTGAAAACAAATATAATGAAGAGTGAAATAACGAAGTAGGTAGTCTTCCATCCCTCATTCTGTTTACCAGACCCACTTTTCCATACAGTTTGCATTTAAGAGTGATTCAAAGGATAGTCACATGGATGAAGCAACTCTTAAAGGTTGGTCTGAGAACTTGTATAGCGAGTTACATGTCAGGAGAGAACAGATCATTTTGTTGGAAAGAGCTTTGGACAGTCCAAGATTAGAAACAGAGAGGGTGTGGGGCCAGTGTGGAGAGGTGTGGGTTCTGGAAGAAGAAATTTCCAAGATTTATTTTAGCTTCTGCTAGAAGAATGGCCATGGAGGGATCTGATTGAAAATGACGTTACATGGAAGAATGTCGGGGCGTTGGTGGTGACACCTTTTTGTATACATAACAGCTAATTATGACACGTCAAATGATGTTTAGAATCATATTAGTAAAGTTTGGTCCAAGTATAAATGTGTTAGTTTTTAATAGAGAATTAGTTTTTGATTGTGTGTGGGAAAGATGGATGAATGGAAGCCTGGTTCTCTGCTGGGATCAGAAAGATGCTTTGGAAACTGGTGCGCTGTTGCAGAAGTGTATGGGCAACTTGGTCACCGACATCAAATGGGACAGGTTATGGGTGCTCCTTTATCCCCAAAGAGATTTGTTTCGTGAAATGCAATTGTATGGTGGTGGACAAGGAATCATATTAATTCTTATTAGCTACTGTCAGAAGATCCAGTTAAGAAAGCCAGCTTATGGATCTTCTGACAGAAGGCTTCTAGGAAGACAGAAGGGTATCCTAGCCTGGCCTTCTTCCCATGGAAGACAGGATATGAAGCTATTTCAGTTGGGGAATTTATGGATGAAATCTACCACTTTTCTGCGTCATTTGCTTGAAGGACACAGAGAGTGTTGATCATTTGTCCTTGCACTGCTATGTTTGACTAAACGAGCGCTGATTGTAGTTTGAAGATGCGATCTTTAGGAAGTTTGAGATTTTGTGCATTATTTGAATTTTTTTCGGCACAAAACGAACAAGAAATTTGGAATGAAGAGTCTTATGTAGAGTTGATATTTATTCCCCCTCTCTTTCCCCCCCTCCCTATTGTGTGTGTTGCTGCACATTGTTGTTTTTGTGGATAGGGGGGTTTGTCAATCTATGGTGGGCTGTTTTTACTTTTACCTTCCTTATCATTTTCTTTTAGTGTTTTTGTTTTGTCTTTACGGAATGTTTTCGTTTCAGTGTAGGATACAATTTTTAGTGTCCTTGTGCTGGGAGGTTGTAAATTCAGTTGTTCGAGAAGATGGGAGCCAGAAAAAGGGGAAGGGAGGGCTTCAATATCTCTCACTTTTGGCATAGTTGGCATGCCCGGCCTTAATGGCGTTGGTGGTTGGCTGGGGGGGGGGGTTGGGGGTTGATTTTAGCTCACATGACGGCTTTTAGCTCATTGGCTGGAATCGCTCTTGATATTTGTCGCGTGGCTGTTAATTGCATTGTCGTGCTTGGGCTGCAAGGGCTCTCAGCGAGTTTGGTGGATCAGCAGCGCCTTACAGTGAAATGTTGAGCATCAAAGGGAACTAAGCATGGGTTTATCCTTACTTAAATGCGAGCATGAAAGTTACTGAACATCTCATCAGGAGGTTACATTAGGAGATGAAAGGTTAGGTCCAATGTAAATCCTACATTCAGTTGACTTACCACACCATGATAGGGCATATTTTCTTTATTAAATAATGAAGATTAAAGAGCTTAGGTTCAAGAGCCAATGATAAAAAGTATATAACTGAATAATTCTCTCCCATAATCAGGAGGAAAGAGCTCATGGTTTGAGGGTGGGGGGATGCTACAATTTGGGCTTCATTAGGAAAAGATGGATTAGCAGAAGTAATAGCCTTTCTTTTGCCTGAAGCAAAAATTAAGCTACACTGGATCAATTGGAGGGAGACGATGGAAAATTTGATTCGTGAACAATAGCTACTTGCAAGCTATGTTACCTTGACCCTTCACTTTTGCGACGGTGCACCGTGCACGTGTCCCCTCCATACGACATGAGTGTGGGTTTGGGTATAGCGTTAGCTGTTTTACACTACAGTTGGTGAAAATGTTAAAAAGTTTTAGAGGTTCTGGTACCTTGATCTGTACCTATATCGAATCCTTCTAGCTCACTCATGGTAATATAGCTTACCAGCAGCCCTAGTTTTACATTCTAGGCGTGCGTAATAGGCCTAAGATTAACATACCTTCTGTGAGGTTCTGGAGACAGCTACTCCTTAGCATGAGGTCCAATTTTCTTTTTCCTGTTCAGATCTAGTTCCCGTCCGTCTTCATCATTGTTAAATACTGTTGATTTTTATCTCTGAAAAATAGATGCTTAACCTTCATTATGCTTAGCATTTCTGTTCGTTGTAAATAATCCCCTCCCCCTCTTTTTCTAGTCATTGAAATGCAAAGAGGCGAAGCACAAAAACCAGGAAATGGTACTTCTCAATTGGCTTTTCCAAGATGAACTCCTTTTCCAAGCTTTTGCAAGAAACTTCACTAGCATTTTGTTGAGAAAAGATGATCGTCACATTGCCTTGGGCTGGTGTATCCTTGCACGTGGCCTCGTGGAGTTTGAGGTTACATTGAAGCAATTTACAACAAGTGGTACATTACAATTCCTTAGAACATTTATTTGTAAATCTGGGATATCTCATCATATGATGTGATAGACAAACACATTTGGTTCTCTTTTAATTCCAATTTCTGATGTGGATAACAAATCTTGGATTTCATTCGGAATCCAGAAATTCCTTTACAAGAGCTCTGGAAAACCATCTTTGATGTTTATTTTGACTTAAAATGGTGCATTTAGTTCTAAAAAGATGGTACATTTAGTGATTCTGGTATTGACTAGTACTATGATTTGTGGGAGCTAGAAGGGCTGTAATTTAATACTCCCTCCATCCCAAACTCATTTTGGGGCGGAGGGAGTAGAACTTTTAGAGTCTTTAGTATTGAACTCATTCTCGGAAGAGAACAGAGCAGTGGTCTTTCTTTTGTTTGGAACATGACGTTCATACTCAAACTTTGTTATTGGAGATTCTCCAGGGTAACCGTGACAGATGCTCAAAAAATTTCATTGATAAATAGCATCTGCGTAAAATTTATTTTTTTTCTCTTGATGCAGGAGTGAAGGAGAGGTACAATGCACTCTTGAAAACTATTTGCTCGTGCACCATCCATCTATTATCAATTGTAAGCAATGGAAGGTATGTGTTTTCTCAATATGGTAGTGAATTTCTGTACTTCTTTTGGCTGTCTAAAATGCATAATATAATTCTTTATTTGTCATACCGTGGACTTAGTCGTGATTTTAATGGATATTCTAATTTTATGTACATGTAGGCTGTGGCATCACAACAAATTATTTGCTTATTTTTTTTCATCTCTCCATTTTTCTTTCTATTTCTAACTCATCAATGCCTTGTTCATCAAAGGGCATGTTTCTTCTTATATTCTTCTAATATTTTTATTGAATTTGTGTTTTCTTTATTTTTTACTGATTTTGGGCCATTCTTTCTTTGTGTGTGGCATTGAGGGTGGAAATAACAGAATGTAGCTGGATAAAAGAGGCTCTAGTTCAGGCTGCCCTCGATGTAGTCTGCATACTAGACTCAAAATGAGAGATGGATGATTCACCCACTGAAAAGAATTTTGGGACTCCATTTTGGGATTGGTCTTTTCTTCCATCGCGTGGGCCTTTGGGAGGCATGATTTTGAGATAGGATATTCGAGTTGTTACGAGATTGAAGGAGGTGCAGGGTAGTTATACTCTTTCTATTCGGGTAGAAATTCAGGGTTTTGGAGAGCGGTGGCTTATATCCTTCGTGTTCAAGTGTCTTTAAAGACATCGGGGATATTTGTGGTGGTTTTGTGGAGATTGATAACTGGGGTAGATCGTGGGAAATTGTTTTTATCCGAATTAAATCCGGTGGACATGTTCCATCATCGGTGGACATAATCTCCGGTGCAGCAGTGTATCGAGTACAAGTGATCGTAGATTTGCCTGTTTAATGTTTGATCATAGAACTTATGGTCTAGGTAAGCTACCGGAATTTCAAGAAAATTCTGGGTCACTGTTGGAGCCGCTAGGATGGTGGAGGACGGTCGGCAATCTGCGGAGCAAGGAAGGAAACTGGAAGAAGTTTTTTTAATTCAAATGGCATGATTCGTGGGATCAATGAGGGCAAAAAAGGAGAAACTGTAGGTGTAATAGCAGGAAGGGATTTGATATCGCGGGAAAATAGGAATTCCCATATAAAAAGACTTACTTCCGTTTTATAGCGTCGACAGAGTAAGAGGCGGGGCAGAAGTGGGTTGGGCTTCAGATCTGGTATTAAGTTTGGGCAGAGGGCAAAGCAGATCTCGGTTTTTAGGCCCAAGACCCAAATTGGTAATGTGGGCATTAATTCTGTATTTGCGAGATTGGGGCAAGATTCTATTGGGCCAAAGAGAGAAACCCAAGGCAGCAGATCCGTATTAGGCAATGAGTTTTTGAAATTGGGGAATTCAGTTCGAAATGGGTCGGGTCTCGGGTCCATAGCAATCAAACCTCCGATTGGTGTTATTTCTGGATTGACGTCGTCGGAAGATTCTCACGATTCACAAGTGACTGTTCCCAGTCCTTTGTCAACAGCTTTTGGCGAACGGAACATCCCTGGAGTTGACCATATAGTGCCGATTCTGAACTGAAGTGGCTGACAATTGTCCCCACGATAGAGGAGTGCTCTGCGATTCTTCTAGGATTTTCGGTCTGCACAGGAGACGCAGACACACTTAATGATGACAGGAGGTCGGAGAGGGTTCCCAGGTTTGGGAGTGTGATTGAAAATAGTCAGGGGATTGTTGTTTTGGTGACCCATTTCAAGTCCAACCGGGAGCTCAGTACGATGCTTGGCTGGTCGATTTTGAAGTCGAATAATTCCACCAGAGCTCCCTTAGCACCGATTGATGGTCATATAGTAGCGTGGAAAGGGAATGGGTTATCGGGTGCCTGTGGGATTGAGTTTGCACAGGTCACGCTGGCCGTTGCTGCAAAGGAGGTTGTCGCCTTGACCTCCGCAAGTGCTGAATCGTCCATTCTGGGTTGCCAAAGGTTTCAGAGGTAAAGAACGGAGCAGGTGGTCCAGCTTGACGGATAAGTTAGGCGTGGAAATTTTAGATGGTGTTAGTGAGAGTACTTCAGAAGGCAGACCAAGGGAGAATTTTCATGGGCAGTGGGAGGAAGAGGACTTAGACGATGAGACAGGTGGGAGAACGAATTGGAATCTGACAAGGAACTTTTGATGGATCAGCTGCGTGCACACGAGGATGTAAGTTCTTCACATTTGCCTTTGGCAGAGGCTTATTATGATCAAGGAGTTCGGGTTGACACCTAAGTACAAGTTGAAGTTGATGATGCACAGGGGTCACCGATGCTGGACTCTCATGGTATTCATCTGTCAGGGAGTAGTGATCAAGTTTCAGGCCATAAGCAGTGCAATACCTTATTTTCCCCTTGTCTTCCTATTTTAAGTTATGTTCCTGGTTCTACTTTTTCTAAGAGTCCTTTGAGCCTTTTTGGTGAGCATCAAGCAAGAACCAAATAATCCTACTCCAATAGAGGGTGTGCCCCGGGGGGGGGGGGAGTGTTATAGGCATTAAATCACTCGGGAATGCTTCTGATGACCCGGATACCGAGAAAGTGTTTGAAAGCATTGGGGTTGGACTTGTGGACCCAAGAGCTGGGGGGGGTGAGAGTCGTAGTGAGCCCTAAAGGAAGGAATACAAAGAACACTAACCCGAAAGGAATGCGGGAATTGTTGAGTTTAAGATCGACAATTAATTACGGTGGAAAGGGGAGAGGGAGTCGAAGTAGGAGTAGAGAGGTCGAGGGGACGATGAGGTTATCTTCTGTTCGGGATGGAAGTGCTTAGCTTTGATGTGAGGGGTCTCGGGGACCGTGCAAAGCATAGGAAGGTTCGGGAGGTTTTGAGAATGCTAACCCCGATATTGTGTCCATATCGTGAACATGATAGATAGTAGTGCATGTGCATGCTTTAATGTCTTATCCTGTGTTTCTTCTTACAATGTGAAATGTTATTACATGCTTTGATCTCTTGTACCAAATTTCGAGTTGCCAAACTTAAAGAGTTCTGTTGTTGTCTCTTTGTTCTTGGTGTCTTCATTGACTTGATATTATGATATTTTTTTTCCTGTTTGTCCAAATTTATGGTTGTTTTTCTGCTCTAAATGTATGCTCCTTTCAGCAAGTTGCAAGGTGGTTTTGAGTTGCCAACTCGTCTTTCAGTGGTGGCTGCTGATTGTGTTATAGCTCTCACTGTGGCACTGACGAGAAAGGATATTGGTTCAGACAGTTGTAAAGAGAGGACAAAAGCATCTGTACCATTTGCACAAGCTTTGGAAGATTCCTCATTGCCTTCTGCTATTGGTCCGAGGAGAGTACAGGCTTCCCGTCAATCTTCTGAACTCTCTTCCAAAATGGAGATGCAAGTCTTGCTGTGGGGTCTTTTAGATGAGCTCATAATATTTGTCCACAGACTCATCGCTGTATGTTCTTAACCTCTCTTCTTCATATAATCATAATCTCATGTTTGGTTTGGCACTACATTTGCATACGAGATACCTCAAAAGGCCATTGAAGTTATTGTTTTCTAGACTGCGTGTTTTTTCTTCCAGTTTTGTCCTCTAGTGGAAACTAGCAAAAGGTTTACTCCCTCAGGTCTAATTTAAATGTCCACAACCCATTTGCAAAATTTAATGCAAAGTAAATTTGTGGACACAGTTAAATTGAAGCGCGTCCAAATGGAGTGTATGGACACTAGTCATTTGTCCTATTTTCTAATAGGAAAGTGGACACTTGTTTTGAAACATTCCATTTAGGAATAGTGGGCACTTAAATTGGAATGGAGGGAGTAAAGAGAATCTGAAAGAGCAGAAACAAAAGGATGACTACTCTGGTATTTTATTTTAGTATATTTAGATATTTTTCAGCTAGGCATTAGTGGATGTAAGCTCCTATATGAAGAAACCTTGGGGCTCTTGTTTGATTGTAGAATTATTTTGGATGCACCAACATGGTAACTGCTACTATCAGAGGCAGGTTATGCTGAAACAGAGCCAACTCAGCTGCTTGCTCTAGGCTGTGTTAAAAAAAAATAAATGTACTTTGTGCTGCAGATCATAGATGTACCTTCTGGGCGTCCTTGAGGACATTTTTAGGATTTGAGAAGATCTGTAGCATGGCTTGGGAAAGAGACCTATAGTTGATGTTGCTACAATTGAGTACATCTCAATTGGTGAAGAAGGTTAAGATTGCGTCATGCTACTTTACAGGAAGCACCATCTTTTATGAAGTCCTGTCAAACATGCTAAAAGACATCTAGACCTTACAGTTGCTCTACCTGCTCCCTAATATTTAAGCTTGATGACTGCCTTTTACCTACTACAGCCTCTTGTAAGTGAGACGCAACTTTATGTGGTCAAATGAGAAAAGATATATATTTGAAAGAAACCTTTGCTGTGTTATGTTATATATTAGATTTTTCTTTCGAAATTTTACAGCACATCAAGTTCGTTTAGGCTGGGAAGTTTGGCCAGTCAAATGAGTTTCTTTAGATAGCTGTGAGCACTGAGCAGATGCCCTTGCTTGATCAAAAGTCCTGAGAAAAGAAGAATTCCAGAGATTAAATTTATCATGTATTTCTGCCCGTATATATAATACTCCCTCCATTCCAAAAAGATAAGTCTCATTGTACCTTTCATGGATATTAAGGAGATTTCTTAACATGCTTGTACCATTAACAAATTATACTACAATTTTATGTCATTGTAGAAATAGGACTGTTTCTTTTAAGATGGACAAAAGAGGATAGTGGGATTATTTTTTTTGGGACGAAGGGAGTATGTGGTTCATTTGGTATATGAAAAAAATGCAGCGCCCTTTTTAAGCTTTTAGTGGATGAGGTGAAATTGCAACGAGCTTCTCTCTTAATAACTTAGAAAAAAATAAAGAACACGGAAACATAAAAAAAAAACTTACACCTGATCGAGCCCGATTTGACGATCGAACACGTGGCCGGAACTTGGCCGATGGGTTGGCCAAGTGACTTCCCCTCTTCAAGTTTGCGCGGTTTAATTGTGTTGTTATAGTCTTTTTGATGGCGGCTGCACTCAGACCTAAGGTAATCCCAGAAAGCACCTTTGTTATGGAGCAAGATTTTCACCGTGCTCCAACTCTTCGGTGTGAGGGTAAAAGATTTGTATGAGAAGTGTGGAACTCGCTATGGAGCTCACTCTAAGGAAGCGAGTTGGCGGGTCGCTCACGAGGGGTATATAGAATTCTGAGTTTAGAAATTCTTTATGTGATTTCTCACTTACCCTTCGTGGAGGGGTATTTGGAGGAGGAGAAGGTGCATTCATTTGGATCGGCAATATAGGGTCATACGTCTTTCTTGATGCCCTGAACTTTGTCTAATCTTGTCAACACACATGCGTGCTTCCAAGACTGGACCCGCGCAGACCTTGAAGACTGTCCGTGTATCGTCCTCGGGAATCGAGACTCTTTGGGAGATTGTGACACCGGGATGTCAGAGTATTTATGCTGACATCTCATGTGGGCCACATCAGCATCCGAGTTACCATACAGGGTGGGTGACTAGAGACAGGAGGTTGACCTCGCTAGATAGCAACCTCTTGTACTCGTTTGGTCGTCTTAGGAACTTCCTGGGTGAACTTGGGTCTTCAGGGAAAGCGGTCGTATGTTCGACTCGCTATCTGTGGTCGAAGTAGAGGTTAGGTGCCTGGCTGGATGGGGTCCGTGTCATCCGGTGTTTAGGCCACGTTGGCTTTGGCGTGACCCCTCCAGATCGGGCACATCAGTTATACCCCATTTTGTGAGTAAGGTTGAATCGACCGCATATACTTTTTTGAGGTTTGGAAGTCGTTTTACTTGTAATCCGAAGAGATCGTCACGAAGCTCGAGTCAGATGTCATGCTCGTGTGGTGGTTGCGCGACTTGGAGCGTTTGGCGTGAGCGTGCATAGAAGCTTGTGACGAAGGGCGTTGCATTGAGTCACTTCTCCAGGTTGATGCGTCGTGCCACTCTGAGCACATGTTTGGCGAGTAATTTTGAGGATGTCTTTGAGCCTTTGGGTTATCTTGGCATTTCATCCCGAGGGTTTATGCCGTGGACTTGGAAGACGTGAGGATTCCTTTTTGCTTAGGAGCTTGTTAGGAATTCGTCTTCATCGACCCTTTGTTTTATTTTTTTTTTGGCTGTAGGAAATTTCAGCGATTAGGTCTTTTCGCTTTTTACTTTGTATTATGTTTGGCCATGTCTGATTCTTGGTGCTAAGCATGTTGTACTTATGCTCCGAAATTTTGCTTTCAGATTTAACTCGTGAGAAGGGTTTAGGTATCCCCCGTTGGCGAGCTGCATAGAGTGGTTTTGCCTTTCTAGAGCTCGTGATCCATCTGGCGGATATGGGCAGTTTGTGAACTGAGTTGTCTTGGATTAATGTGGGTGTCCCCGGTTCACGAGCTAGCGTTATCCTTGATTCTACTAGCTCGTTTCCCTGAGTGGGTGCTAGATGGGTAGTATGCTTTTTCAAACTTCGTTGTGCCTCTAAGGAAGCCTCACCTTGGTGGGACGTTTCTCGGCTCGGTTTCTCGAGGACATTTTTGACAACCGGTGTATCTTTCGAAGTCCACCAGATCGCCGAACTGATCTCGCTTTTCATGAGAGACATTTTTATCGACAATCACACTTCCCCGGTAATTTTGGGAGGTGAGTCGCATTGACCTGTCATTTCACCTAGGGACGTTTTTATGGATAGTCGCACTGCGAGGTAATTTTTCGGGTGGAAAGTGTCCGGGGCTACCATACATTTCATACGATTCCTGGGCGCGGGATCAGCGTGTCGAAAGACTATGATGTGCTTCTGAGTTCTCCCTGCCTTTGGCTAGGGAAACTCTTGAACGAGGCTAGCGATAAGTGTGTCGAAGACTACGTTGTGCTACTGAGAACTCGACCTTTGGCTAGGAAAACTCTTTGAGCGAGGTGAGCGATCAGTGTGTCGAAAGACTATGCTGTGCTTCCGAGTTGTCCGTGCCTTAGGCTAGGGAAAATCTTTGTGCGAGGCCAGCGATCAGCGTGTCGAAAAACTATGCTGTGTTGCCGAGCTGTCCCTGCCTTTGGCTAGGGAAAGTCTTGAACGAGGAGAGTGATCAGCGTGCGAAAGATTACGCTGTGCTGCAGAGTTGCCCCTGCCTTTGGCTAGGGAAACTCTTGAACGAGGCCAGCAATCTGCATCTCGAAAGACTACGCTGGGCTGTCGCGTTGTGCCTGCCTTTGGCAAGGGAAACTCTTTGAGCGGGGTGAGTGATCAGCATGTCGAAAGACTACGCTGTGCTGCCGAGTTGTCCATGCCTTTAGCTAGAAAACTCTTAAATGAAGCGACCAATCAGCGTGTCGAAATAGTACGTTGTGTTGCCGAGTTGTACTTGCCGTTGGCTAGGGAAACTCTTAGAGCCGAGCAATCAGTGTGTCGAAAGACTATGCTGTACTGCGAGTTGTCCCAGCCTTTGGCTAGGGAAACTCTTGAACAAGGCCAGCAATCCGCGTATCGAAAGACTATGCCGTGCTGTCGCGTTGTCGCTGCCTTTGGCGAGGGAAACTCTTTGAGCGAGGCGAGCGATCAGCGTGTCGAAAGGCTAACTGTGCTGCCGAGTTGTCCTTGCCTTTGGCTAGGAAACTCTTGAAAGAGGCGAGCAATCAGCGTGCCGAAAGACTAGCTGTGCTGCTGAGTTGTCCCTGCATTTGGCCGGGGAAACTCTTGAACGAGGCGAGTGATCCGCGTATCGAAAGACTACACTCTGCCGCTGAGTTTTCCCTGCCTTTGCAAGGAAACTCTTTGAGCGAGGCGAGCGATCAACGTGTATTTTGGCACGCTGTCTTGCCAAGTTATCCCTGCCTTTGGCTAGGGAATTTCTTGAACGAGGCGAGCGATCAGCGTGTCGAAAGACTATGCCGTGTTGCCGAATTGTCTCTTTGTCTAGGGAAACTCTTTGAGTGAGGCGAGCGTTCAGCGTGTTGAAAGACTGTTGTGCTGCAGAGTACGGGAGTAGTCTCTGCCTTTGGCTAGGGAAACTCTTTGCTTGCCTCGCCATCTTCTTTATCCTAGCATTAGATGTATTCGCAAAAGTGAAATACATGGAATTTCAATGAAGTATTGTTTAGAGGAACTGCGAATGTTAATATCAGGCTAATCTATTACATTTGACTACAAAGTAACAACTTGCTTGGCTTAAAGCTTTTGAATACAGTAATAAAAGCCTAGTATTACATTTTTCCTAATTACGCTTTCATGGCTGAAGCTTCCTTGTAGATGCGATATGATAATGGTCTTAGCTTCTTGTCCTGTAGCGACATCGTTGTTCTCCAACGTACGAGTTGTCCTTCTGACTTGGACGGAGAACTCGTTTGTGGTATATGTTGTAGATGAAATCTGATCCTTGTATATGTACTGGCTCAAGAGGATCGAGTTTGAACCCTTTTTCCATTCCATGGGGTGACATGGCTGCACGTGCTGACTTATAGTGGTGGCTTGAACTATACCACCGTTCGGTGGCTTCCTTGGACAGGTGCAGCTCTCCTCCTCTTTATCGCGGTCGTTATCTTGCCGACCATTATGATCGTTTGGGCTCATCACTCAGGAGTGGGTTGGATGGCCATTCAAAGTACTTCCTATGATCCGTCCGTCAGGGTCTTTGCGGCGACTTAGAAGAGGCACAATTAAGCAGCGCACTCGCTTGCTCTGTTTGTGTCGCCTGCCGCGAAGACGTCTTCCCACGGGCGAGACAACCTTAGGTAAGATGCCGAACTCGTGGTAATGGATGCACCTCATTATGGAATCTATTCTTGTGATCGGGGGGCCCAGGTGGCTTGTTGGAGGTGCATTAAGTCAGCTTCTTTGCCTGATGGAGGCAATAAGGGAATCTTCCGAAGCGTTAGGGGGGGAGAGAGGGTGAAACTCAACCCTTCAATGAACGAGCTGCCTTGAGCTTCTTTTCACCACTCGCTGGTTGGCCTGAGTTGCCCCTCATTTTGAATCAGGTCGTGAAGAGCCGATTTCTTATGTCGTCGGTGCCGTCTACACGTAGATTAAAGACAACTGGCGTATCCTTTGTTTGCCTTTACTCTCGACGATGACTCCCCCTTAGAAGGTGCTTTTCATGACTCCAGTCATATGGGGGGAGGGCATAAGGGCGATTGGTTGGGAGATCATGTCCCATTGCTTGCGCAGGACGCTCACGCTACATCTTGAGGGTAAGGTAGTCAAAATCGAGATTTTAATTGTAAAATTGTACGATTGGTCGGCAAGATCCCGATTTTGACTACCTTGGTTGAGGTTAATCGACTTGCGTCATCTTCACGAGTGTTTGAGTTTCACTCCTTTGATAGGCGATTCACTGTGAATCTTCTGATGAGGAGGTCGTCATAATTGTTGCTCCCCGTTCCCCGAGGGAAACCTGAGCCTAAGGGCTTCCATAGTTCGGTGGGCTTTGAGGACCTCGCTTGCTCGCCGAGAAGAGGATACCGGGGGACTCTACTTGAGGTGTTGGTGCTATGAGAGCTGCCCATCGTTAGGTTAGGATACTTGGCTTTTTACCGAGGAGGGAGAAGTTTTGAAGGTAATCCTGGCAACGGAACCATTGATCGAGCCTGAATTAATGGTCGAACATGTGGCCGGAAACTTGGCCGATGGGTTGGCCAAGTGACTTTCCCCTCTCCGCGTTTGTGTGGTACGATTTGATTGTGTTTTTTTGTAGTCTTTTGATGGCGGATGCACTCGGACATGAGGTAATCATAGAAAACACCTTTGTGATAGAGCAATGTTTTCATCCTCTTCGGTCTGAGAGTAAGAGATTTGTATAAGAGGTGTGGAACTCACGGGGGATATAATTATGAGTTTAGAGATTCTTTACGTGATATCTCGCTTACCCTTCATTGGTGGCTGTGGAGGGGTATTTGTAAGACGAGAAGATTCATTCATTTTGACCGGCGATAAAGGCTCATTCGTCTCTCAGGATGTCCTAAACATGGACCGGTAGTGAACGGTCATTACCTTCTCTTTCGTAAATGACAAGGCGTCAACAATGCATTGGCCGGTCTTGTCAACGCATGCATATGCGTGCTTCTTAAAACTGGCTCGAAGACTGCATATGGATCGGCCTCGGGGATTGAGACTATTCGGGAGATTGTGACATGATGTCGGTGTATTTATGGTGACTCAAATGGGCTTCGTCGGTATCCTACCATTGAGGGAGGGCGACTTGAGAGGGGAGGTTGACCTGTAGCGACATCTTGTACTCGTTTGATCGTCTTAGGAACTTCCCGGGCAAACTTGGGACTTCAGAGAGATCGTCTGATCGACTTGCTATCTTTGGTTGATGTGGAGGTTAGGTGCCTCGCTGAATTGGGTTCCCATCAACCGGTAGCTAGGCCACGTTGGCTTTGGAGGGACCCCTCCCGATCGGGCACATAAATTGTTCCCCAGTTTGTGAGCGAGGTTGAATCAAGTGCATAAACTTTTTTGAAGTTTGGAAGTCATTTTACTTGTAATCCGAAGAGATCGACACAAAGCTTGAGCCGGGTGTCGTGCATCGGATGGTGGTTGCGTGCGCGCAGCGTGAGCATGCTTAAAGCTTGTGATAGAGGGCGTTGCATTGAGTCGCTTCTCCAGTGATGGGTTGATGCGTCGTACGTCACTTTGGGTGCATGTCTAGCGAGTGATTTTGAGGATGCCTTTAAGCCTTTGGGTTGTCTTGGCATTTTCGGCTTTGCGTTTCTGGCGGAGGGTTTATGTAGTGGATTTGTAAGGCGTAGGGATTCCTTTTTGCTTAGGAGCTTGTTAGGAATTCGTCTTCATAAACCTTAAGAAATGTATGGTTATGTGCTTGCAAAAAGATGTGTTTTCCAACGCTTCAACGGATAGCTAAATGAAATCAGAGAATGCATTTTTCAACATGGTATCGGAGCTCTAGTTTGGCAAGGTCTTGGGTTCAAGTCACCCAGTTTGCTATTGTTACCTGCATTTATTGTGAATTTGTGAGTGCACCATGTTTGGTTTGTTGTGCTCCTGTTGAGGCATCTTTATTTAATTTTCCACGTGTGAGCACGCTACATGTGAGAGGGAGTGTTAGCGTGATATACATAGTTGGGTCCCTATCTAACAGCTTAAACTTTTAGATGAGTTGGTAACTTAACAAATATGAAGGGATTGCGCTAGATTTTAAAATTAACGAACTACCTAGGTTTGATTGGAAATGCTGCCTTCAGAGTCACCTCATGTTTTCAGCACATGAAAGTTGCAAGTCTCTTGCTTAATACTCCCTCCGTCCCAAAATAGGTGTCCCAGTTGACTTGTACATAGTTCTGGAAAAAAAATTGACTTTGTTAATGTGTGGATACTTGTGGGTCCAAAAACAATTTATGGCTACAATTCAATTTTGGACATCCAAAATAGGAAATCTTGGAGAAAGAGGACACTTGTTTTGGGACATCCAAAAAAGGAATAAGGGACTCTTATTTTGGGACATAGGCAGTATTAATTATGAGTAGAGATTCGTGGTACTGTCTCGTAAAAGGTGTACCTTGTGGTTTGAAGATTTTGAATCACTTCGTATATTTATTTTATCCCCAGGGCTTGGACCTACTAATATTACTTATTGGTCAGGCCAAATATTGGAAATTTTGGTTTATGATCTTTGTTGCTAATGTATTGCTTTTCCTTCTCATATTCATGCTTAAAAGCGGTGTTCATGCACTGTCAAGTCTTGGTAATTGGTAATGGTGCACTTTTCTTTTTCTTGATCTTTTTCTCCTCCTTTCTGGAAGCAACCAAAATCTGCCATGTGAATAACCACTAGGAAATTTATGTGTGAGCTGTGGCTATTTCAACAAGCGAAGCATCAGCATTCGGTAGCTCTTTTACTGTAATTGTGCACTGCAGTGGAGCAGGAAAAGTCGATCTTTGCATGCAAAAGGACTAGAACGAGTTCTGAAGTGGCTGTATCAGACAAAAGAGCAGGCAGGTATTATTCTGATTGCAATTGTTCATTATTTTATGAACTTTAGCTTCTCTACTATTCAGTCTATCATGAATTATTCTTGTTTAGAGGCAGGTTCCCAAATGACAAAAGCTGGTGTCCGGCTTCTCTCTTCATGTTGGAAACATTATGGCATCCTTCTGCACTTGGAACATCACCAAATTTCGCGACAATTGTTGGAACAGTATTTGTCTGGTATTCAGGTTAGAACGGCTAACAACTTTTTGCTTTATAGTTTTAGTTGAAATTTGTATGTTTGTAGTAGAAATTACTTCACTAAGAAGAGGCATTCACGGTCTTTGTCATGCTATATCATGTTAATGGGGATAGCTATGGGTTCTTGTACTGCAGTAAGGTGTCCGAAAATCAACCAACCAACAAACAAGAATTTTAAAATCATAAGATAATTGATGTATGTCATTATTACACTTTTGCTGATTTTAAGAGCTCAACAACTTCTTTTCGGATAAGAGCACTTGTTATCAGTTTCCCCCCCCCCCCTTTTTAAACTTGGATTAAACAATAAACATCATTCCTCTCAAAATGAGTGTAAATTTTTGTTTATGATTAATCAATGTTATTGGAGACATCGTCAATGCAAAAACATATATGTGTATATATTCATTAAGATGGGCTTCTTTATGGATATTTCTTTCTGTTATAAGGTATCTGTGCTTCTTCATTAGTTCCGTTTTGTTTAATGTTATAAAAGACGACAACAATGACTTAGGTTGTGTTTGTTAAAAGCGGGCCTGAGGAGCACCTAGGACAAGAGGCTCACATGACGCTCACTCTTGAGCTGTACCTTGCTTGAGGTGTGCCTCTTGAGAGTACTTAATTACCCATTAAGCTTCACCTTGCTTGAGGTGTGCCTTTTGAGAGTACTTTATTACCCATTAAGGTTTGTTTCTATATTCAAGGTTGCAAGCAATAGTTGGCAATTGGCAGTAAAATGTCTCCTAGTTTGAAAAAGTCCCTTATATGACCCTGATGCGTACCAAAATTCCAAAAATGTGTTACTTTGTTACTGAATTTCACTTGTTTTAAACTATGCGCTTCTCTTGAAGTCCTCGCCTTGTCTTGCGTCTCCCATCGAAGGCCAGAGGTGTTTTGTGCTTGCCGCGTGCCTTAATAACAATGCGCATAGTTACTTATTCAGTCGGCACTCTCAGCAGCAAGTGCAATTAGACTGTTAAGTAATTTCCACTGAATGGCTCCAAGAGCTTGGGCCGAATCAGCTCCAAAAAGGGTGCTTATTGGATCGATAAACTGCTCAATGAAGTAGGTACTTCTGTCCCTTTGTGATTGTGCTAACGCCAAAATCTTTGATTATGTGTGGGGCAGGTAGTATATTACTCCCTCCTTTCCTAAATAAGTGTCTTGTTTGATGTTTTAAAAGTCAACTAATTTATTGTAAGATAATTAATTAACATATATTCTTGAAGTTTTATATTCTAAATTTTTTGCATTTGTAAGAATATCAGGTAAACTATCAATAACAATTTCTATAACCAGGATATAGCTAGTCAATTCTTATAAAAAATTGGTCAAGGTTCAATAAAGTTGAAAAAAAGAATTTAATATAGGACCCTCAGTTAGGGATGGAGGGAAGATAAAAGTTTAAATTATTCATAGTGTAATTATAGTTTTAAGTTTTATACTACTTATAATTCTGATAAATAGCCAGCAGGTTTTAATGGTTCGTTCCAAAAGAAGTTTTACATTTGAAAGCTAGATTTGAGATGCATTTGGTTCGCTTTTATGCGGGTATAAGTAATTGCTTGTCTTTATTATGTCCGTAAATGTATTTGTCCTTTGAATATTAAATTAGTATATTTAAAAATATTATGTAATAGTGTTATGTTCAAAAAGTGCTATTTCCGACTCAAAATGAGTGTCGACTTTGAGTATTTTATGAAAATTAAGGAAGTTGCACACATGCAAAATTAGTGGCCCAAGTACATGTTGCTGTAGGCGACTGGACAATTGAACATGTGTGTTGGTGAAGGTGAATCTTGTTGCTTATGAAAATTTGGCACAAATTCTGACAAATTTTTATCAAAATGTGATACTCATTTTGGGATATAGTGTTTTTGAATAAGACGAAAAGATTATAAATATATATGCAAATTGTAATCTTAGTTTGCATTCAGAGCTGTTTAAATTCGAAATAGAAAGTCATAACTTTTCAAATGATGTTCGCTCTTTTTTTACCGATAGACATTCAGCTATTTAGAAGGATAAAACTGGAAAATAAAATTTACTCAGATGTAATTGACATGCATATACCAAACTAACTTCTCTGTTCAGTATTCAATATTCAATATTCAGCAGTAGGTCTGAATAGATCTAGACCATTCAGGTGTCATTTAGTGTTCAACCTTCATCTCGTAATGCTATCAAACACAGTCTTAAGGTTAAAACTGGATGACTAGGGAGAGTTAGCACACCGACCGGTATCCTTATGTCGGGAGAGATTAGTGCACTTGAAATCTTTCTTTTATTCCTACTCTCTATGAATATTTCAATACTATGATTAGGAAGTAAGCAGGACTTTACAATCATTGGAAAACAATTTTATTCCACAAATATGCAGAATTACTTGCTGAAGAGCTTATCTATTTTACGCAAGTGCTATAATAGTGTGCATTTGTTGGCTTTACTTTTATTTATCTTTATGATTGGTGGTGATTCGATGGAGAGGAGGAAATGAAAGGAAAAACTATCTATGCACCTATCCTCTTGCATACTTGACTATTTCTCTGAGAAGTGATATAATAAGATTAAGCAGTTAGGTTTCCTTCATGTAGCAAGGACATGATCATTCTCTGACGGGCTACACATTGCAGTTTTATGCAGACAAAGATATTGAAAAGCAGGCTGAGAATGAAGAAAGTGGATTAGAGACCATTGTCTTTTTTCTGAATTGCATATTACTTCTGCTGGGACGTTTTACTGGGAAGCAATTTGACAGTGCAATGGCAGAATACAGGCTGCAAATTTCTCGGGTTGTAACGTCACAGGTAGATGAACTTGTTACTTTTGTTTCTGTAATGTGAGCATTAATTCGCAGTATATGTTCAGACAGTGAAGCAAACACCTAATATTGATCTAGCCTCAAGTTTTATAATCTTTATTTCAGTTTTACTATTATCAGTGATCTTCGCACGGTGTTCATTTTTCTTAAGCTATTTGATTACACACTGGTCCATGTTACGTTTGTGGTAAAAGCTTTGAGGAAGAAAATGTGTTCAGCAATTTATGTTGCTAGTGTTCTTTGCGATGCTCCAAAAAGAGGGGGAAAAAGAGAGGGTATCTGGCTAACTTTCTCGTATCACTTTCTCATGTAAAACGGCTTGTCACTCATCACATCGACCAATCTGCAAGTTGCATTTCTGTTATTCTTGGTTTAGTTATCTCTCTTGTTTTGGTGAATTTGTATTAGAGGTTTAGAGTAGGAGTATAGTTGGAAAATATTTGTTTTTTCACATGGCCTTTCCACAAACTAAAATTATAAGATTTACTGCTTCATGAGGCATAGCAAATGTTATTCTGGAGTGTGTTCACGAGTTTGCTGCCTATAGTTAGGGCATTGAGCTCATTGGACAAGTTCATAAATGAATTTGTAATCTAGCTCAAGTTACCTTGACGAGGCTACCTTTTTCTCCTGTTGTGCTATTTGACAGAAAGCTGTATTGAACTAGTCACCTTCCTACTCATTTGTGCTTCGAAAGGAATTTTTGTACCTTCTATAAGTATGATTTGCTTGGCAAACACCTATTGCCATATTTCATCTTCTACCAGCTTGTGCTCCCTAAAAGCAAATTTCTTCTAGTTGTAATTACTAATTATCCTCCCTGCTTAATTGGTTATGCTGAATTACTATATCTTCCTAGCAGATTAATTTCAGTAGTATGCTACAATCTATTTGTTAAATGGGTTAGTCAGTAACAAGTGATTTGGAAACGTGATGAATTACATAGTGCTTGAATAATGCTGTGCCAAACACTGTATACATAAGGTGCACTGGAGCTGATATAGGTTGCCACTTGTAACTAGGCAGAAACTAAAAAAATCACAACTGGCATATTTCTTCCCAGGGATGTAGCTATTATACTCTGCCTTATTCATTTTTATTAGGGTAATTAAGCTGGAGTTTGCCATTTAGCAATAGCAGTCGAATAAGATTTTGCTGCAATGTGGGAATTTGGTCCTATCATAATCAATATAATGCATGTGGATTTTACTGTTTACGTGAACGTATCTACAATTACAGTAAGTCACTCAGAACTCTAATGATGATAAACTGACAGATTTGTTTTTTCTGCATCCCTCTTTTGCTTCTAGAGTCTAATTGTATGAATACATGAATCAACGATATATTTTTTTTTGTAAAGCTTGTGCTAATAGCTTGGCTCTTTTGAAGCTTTACTCAGCCGATGAGGATGTGATTGATGGTGCTATTTCCATCTTAAAGGCAACCCTGTTCGGGACAGACTATTCTTCTTCCCGGTGCAGTCTCAGGGACACTAGACAAATGGATTTGGCATTGCCAGTGCTACTAAATCTTTTAGATGAGCGGGATGGTGTAGCGAGAGCTGTGGTTACATTACTTGCAGAATACTGTTCTGTGTATGTTTTATTCTTTTTTATCTGCTAGTACTTGCATTTAGCTTATAATCTTGCTAAAGTGACCTAAAAACACTCTTTAGGACTTTGGAAAGCTTTTGCATTGGAATCCTCATTTTCCTATTAAATCTCGTTATTAATTAAATCCTACAGGGTGCTGCCCCTATTTCTAAAAAAAAAAGGGCTCTTAAAAATGGATCCTCGAAAAATGCCCTAAGCATACATGTTTGCAGTTCCTTGATATATACAAATTACCTGTGGGCTGAGTGTTAATAATTGGTTTACTGTTTATTAGAAGCTCAGACAGCCATTGCCTTGAAGAAGTTCTAAATCGTCTTGCTACTGGCAACTTCATATCGAGAAGAAATGCTATTGATGTCATCTCGGAACTCATCCATATACTGTTATATTCAGTTTCTGTACTTCCGCATTCATCTTGGTATGATAAAGCATCCAATTACTGCTGTCTTCGGTGCTATACTTATCTTAATCCTCGCTTACTATTTTTGGATTTTTGGTTACTATATACTGTAGGCAGAATATAGCAAACCATCTACTGAAATGCCTTGGAGATGAAGAAGTGGGAATCCGCACACAAGTAGTAAATTTAATATCAATGATTGGTTAGTTTCTGAAGAATTCATTTTTCCATTATTCGTGCCCAAGAAGTTAATTTAATTTCAATGATTGATTGGATAAAAAGGATTGATATTCTTAAACTGTGTTTGGTTTGATGCATGCTTTAGCTATAGTGTTTCTGTTATTTGTGCTACTAATGTGTTACCAAAGTAGCTCAAGAATGTGGTCTTTCAAAATTTATTCACCCAGGACTCCTCGGCAATTATCTGGGTAGAATTTAGCATAATATGCTTTTATCCAATGTGGTTACTGCATAGCTTTTAATGGTGCTTGAAGCATATCTTTGCATTTGGATATAACCTGCATTGTGCAATATTGATGCTGGTTGGAAGTAGGCTCTTGTCAGTTGAAGGTTGTATATTTTCCTTGGAGGAAAAGTTACTTTTATTGAGTCCTGTTTGTCCAGTATTCCTATCAATTAGTTGTCACTTTTTAAGCTACCCATGGGGGCGACGAGATTATGCATTGGTTTTTTTGGTATAGGACTGGAGAGGGGAGTAAGACTGTAAGGTTCATTTGGTGGTGTGGAAGATGGTTAATATCAAGAATAATTCTTTGGTAGGTAAGTGCTTATGGCTTTTTTCATCGGATCCTGATTCTCTTTGGCATTCAGAGCAAGTTTGGTGTAAATCATAATGGCCGGGAAGCATCTACGAGTCCTTCTATCACATGTGCTAGTCCATGGAAGTTCATTTCTAGCTGATTTCATCTTTTCCGTCCTCATGTTCGATATGAGGTTGGGTTTAGGAAACAAGTTCAGTTTTGGGAGGATCATTGGACAGGGAACTTCCACTTAAGTTATGTTTTACTCATTTTGTTCGCTTTCTAGCATTCATGACGCTCCAATTGATGATTTTCGTGTTAG
This sequence comes from Lobelia cardinalis, assembly GCA_028566635.1. Lineage (NCBI taxonomy): Eukaryota > Viridiplantae > Streptophyta > Magnoliopsida > Asterales > Campanulaceae > Lobelia > Lobelia cardinalis. The sequence goes on from JAOWAN010000014.1 coordinate 2,673,614, forward strand.
GGAGGGGGATCATTTTTCTTGGGATTTTCTGAGGAATCTCAATGATGGAGAAACCCCTTCGGTTGCAAATTTATTATATGAGCTGTCTCCTTTTCGACCTTCGGATCTTCAATTCAATCCTTGAATTTGGATTCCTGAACATCGTGGGTCGTTCTTTGGTAAGTCTTTCACCAAAGTTTTTTGTCCACATCTACAACTTCACTTTCCCCTTTATAATTTCATTTGGAAGTTCAAGGCTCCGTTTAAGGAAATCTTTGCTTGGTTTGTGGTCCATGGCCGTTGAATACTAATGATTGGCAAAAACGGCATATCCAAAGACATCTATTTCTCCAGATGTGTGCGTTATGTGTTGGGAGGTAGCCAGTCTCACAAGCATTTGTGTTGCATTGTACTACTACTTGGAATCTCTTACGGAGGCTATAATGGGGTGCACGGAGAGATCTGAATCATGCCTACTAGTATGAAGGATTTTTGTATGATCGGACATTTGAGTTTTGGTTGCTCGAGGAATGTTCCTTTGCTGTGGAAATGTGTCGTGTTAAGCCTATCGTGGAACATTTGGATTGAGATGAATTATTAAATTTTTAGATATCAAGAATTACCGCTTTCGCTTTTGTGGGAGAAGATGACTGCATAGTCTTCACTTTGGTCTAGCAGTTTGGTGCTTTGCGGAAATTGTTTCTGGGAGATTTGTCTAGGGATTGAAGAGCTGCTGTTCTATATTTTGTATGCTTTTGTTTTGATTTTTGCTATGATGGCTTTTGTTGGACTTCTTGTCTGCTTGCCTTGTAATATCTTTCTCTATTAATGATATTCTTCTTTTATCAAAAAAAGAAAAAAGAAAAAGAAAAATACTCAACAAGAGATCATCACTTGACTCCCGTATCAGCCATGCATAAAGTTGGTGTCGGAGTGGGGTCTTGATGGTCTAGAGGTTTAATTTATAAATAATGGCATGGAGATTCAGATCGAGTGTTGTTTAGAATTCAAATTCGAGTCATAGTAATTAAAAAAAGAAGTTTGTGTGTGGATGACGACTGCGAGGTGTGTGGTTGAAGGCTACAACGACGGCTGATAGGGTTTCAATGGCAGAGCTAATGGATACAGCTGCGAGGGTTTTGATGATAGATGTGACGGTGATGTCTTCTAGGGTTTCGGAGAGAGCTGATAGGGTTTCGTGCGGTCGGCAAGACTAGGATTTCAATGTCGACTAGATTACATGGGTTTAGGTAAAGGTGGGCAGCTGGTTCACAATGAATCTAAGGGTTCTGATGATGGAAAGATTGCTGGTTCGCAATGAATCTAAGGGTTCTAATGATGGAAAGATTGTTGTAATTTAGCATCAAGGAACAAGAACAATAATGGGTTGAGAGAAAGGGTGTAACCCTATATTCCTTACTTATCTTATCAAACCATATTATACTTGATATACTACCACACACATACATTTACAACTCTCACCTCACACTCTCTATAATATCTCAAAGGTCTCTACATTCGTAACACTCCCCTTCAAGCTGGAGCATTTATGTTTATCATGCCGAGCTTGTTACAAATATAATTTACCCTTACTCTACTGAGACTCTTAGTGCACAAATCAGCTAATTGCTCTCCCGTACGAATATGTGAAGTGGAAATAAGTCCATACTGAATCTTCTCACGTATAAAGTGACAATCGATCTATATATGTTTTGTTCTTTCGTGGAAGACTGGCAACTTGGTTATCACACCAGGAACACCACGGCTTCATTGGTAAAGTCACTTCAAATCCATTTTCTTTCAAGAAGTGTTTGTACCTACATGAGTTCTTGGGTAGTTTGGCCCCCCTCGCACGATACTCGGATTCTACACTAGACTTGCCACTTCAATTTGTTTCTTACTTCTCCACGAGATTAAGTTTCCACCCACAAACACACAATACCCCGTGGTAGACTTTCTGACCTCCGGTGAACTAGCCCAATCAGCATACGTGAAGGCCTCAACCCGTATATATCCCTGATTTGTGTACAAGATACCTCTACAGGGCGCCCTTATCAAGTACTTCACTATCCGAATCAAAGCATTCCAGTGAGCAACAGATGTATTAGCCATAAATTGGCTTACTACACTTTCGGGAAAAGCAATGTCCGGATGAGTCACAACAAATTGGCTAACTCACTTATGGGAAAAGCAATGCCCGGATGAGTCACAACAAATTGGCTAACTCACTTATGGGAAAAACAATTAAATTGTGTTTTTACTTTAGCACAGTAAGAAGAGAAAATATGAAACAATTTATCCCTAGATGTCATTAATTATAACCTAGAGCTTCTTGAGTAGTCATCAAGAAAAGTTACGTAATATCTCATGCCAGTTTTAGATGGTAGAGTACAAGGACCCCATACATCTATATGCTCAAATAAAGACGCAACTCTATTCATAACTCTTAGGAGAATATGAACCACGATGGTGTTTCGCAAACTCACATGACTCACGGGGTAAGCTAGATACAGACTTTAATTATACTTTGATTCTGGACAACTTTTTCAAAAGTGGTAAAGAAGAATGACCAAATCGACAATGAGTTTGAAAAGGAGTCAAAGAGCTTTGACAAGCAATAGACGATGCAGTAGATGGTTGAACAGAAAGAACTTCATTGAGGAGGTACAACCCATCAGATTCATTCCCTCTACCAATAATCTCCCAAGTTGCCAAATTCTAAAACAAACAATATCCGAGAAAGAAAGAAACACAACATTGTAAGACTTTTGTGATTTGGCTAACCGACATTAGATTAAAAGAAAAGTTGGGTAAGTAAAGAACAAATGATAAAGACATGGAAGGAGTAATAGTTGTACTACCGTTATCCAAGATTGTGGAAGAAGATCCATCAGCCAAGTTAATGTTTGTGCAATGGTTTGAGGACTTATAAAGAGATAACATACTCAAATTTCCCGTCATATGATCGGTGACACTCGAATCAATAACTGTGTTTACCCGATCTAGGAAAACATGTCATTGTACCTAGATTTGCAAGGGTGGCTTTGGAAGTGACTTTGGAAGAGGAAGAAGCCTGTTGAGAATTTTGAAACGTTGCAACCTGAGCATACTCTTAATCACTCGCTACGATTGTACGCTGATCTGGTTGAGAAGGAGACTCAACTCTCTGCGACACTGCATTAGCATATCTAGGTTTTGCTGGTACTGTTGTTCTGGGAGCGAGGCTTGGTATCGTTTAATGTGGCCAGATTCACCGCAATTGTAACACACTCTAGGTCCTCCTCGACCTCCCATATTCCTACCACCAGGAGAGCCACCTTGAAAACCGCCCCGTCCTCCATCTCTACTCCCACGATAACTATGATAACTATTGCTTGTGACACTAAGGCAGGCCTCTCGGATGTCTCAGCACTAGATAGACCACTACTCCATGAATCATTGCCTGATGCATTCACAAGCCTTGAATAATGCATCAGATTGTGAATCCAAATCCTTGCTCAAAAGCAAGTTCGATCGAATTACATCATACTCCTTGTCTAGACCAGATATCCACCCAAACATCACAAGCTTCTCCTGGTCAGCCCTCATCTCTTCAATATTACATGAGATTGGCATCGTGGCATTAAAGTCTCCACTTGCACTCTTGAAGTCATAATAGTAATCAATTAGTTTTTGCCCCTTTTGATTCTGCCTATGAACCTCTATAGATAGGTTATATAGCCTAATTCAAATTACTCGCCTGAGTGATGGGCTGGAGGTAATGAACTTCCATAGATAGGTAATAAGTTTTCACATTTGTAATAAGCTTCACGGGGTGTGTTCTGAGATTCGGTTCATTTTGTGACAAGATGGACATGATATGATAAATATCTATATTCCAGCTTGAGGGGGAGCATTAACGAGTAAATATGGTAACAGCCTTAGGCCTGATATCCTTATTAGTGTAGGATGAGGATAAGTATGAATACTCTTAGCTTGGCTTGAATAATATTGTATACTGTTTTCCTCTATTATCAGATTCTTCTCCCTCCCTCCCTCCTCCCTCACTTCTTCTTCTTCTTCCTTAATCTCTTCTCTCTATTCTCTCATCTTCTTTATTTTCTATTACACTACCTAATAAAAGTAAGTCCACATACTATGCATTTGATATGTGCTGAAACTGTAAGAACTGTGATACACTTGTTCATGGACTGTTTTCTTGTCAATATATCTCCAATTGGAGCTACTCTTACACATTCGAGTAAACATTCATCTCTTCTCTTGTTTTATCTTTAAGCACTACTGAAAATTCGGTAACAAAAATCCAAAGAACTGCATCAAGTTCCTTCTTTTCTGCTGTACATTTTTTGGTCAAGTATTTTAGTTATAATTCATATGTTGGGTTTGGATATTGAATCTTGTTTGTATATTGATTCCTTTGGTTGATGATCCTCTTCGTTTTTTCCCCTTTCTTGTAGAACCTTCATTGGTCTTGCCCGCATTAGTTCGTCTTATTTACTCGTCAGACGAAAAAGTACTGGCATCTGCTAGTAATGCATTGGTAGCAATGCTGAAGTATCATACCGAAGCTGAATATATGTGCATGCTACTTGATTGTCTGAGGTACCATGGTAGTTATAGTTGATTCTAGCTCCTACATCACGTTTTTAGCAGACTCATGTTATGAGGACGTTCGTGATGTTAATTATTATTTTCTTAAATCATCTTCAAAGAGTAGCTTAAACATGTCTGCTGTGATACCTATCCTGCTGTTGCAATATGAAATATTTATCTTCTTTTCATTTGCTTATGCAGCAACCTCAATGAAACCATAAACCTTCCAAAGTGCACAGACAGTAGAAAGGAAGGTGTGTATCTATCTGCTCTGTAGTTGCCAACCTGTAAAACCACCTAAGTTTTCTTGATTTTACTGTTCATATGAATTAAAATAAGGAAGAAATACCGTGAAATTCCTTAAACAAAAACCCTTGAAACTCCACAGAAAAGATGAAACACTGATGGGTAGGGTAACATAAATTTTCAGAATGATCTCTCTAACCACCTTGGACTGCTGCTGTTTTATTTTGTATCTCATGGGTGTCAGTAATTAAGGATATATGGGCAACACCCAGCATAAATCGTTGGGCTCTTACTGCAAGGACTAGGACGACCAGCTTAGGGTCTCCCTTGAGATAATTACTTCTCCAAGATGTAACTGAGAACTTTAAATTTCCTCCAAATAATTAAAGGTCTAGGCCTGAAGTTTTAGGGCATCCACAGCAGCAAGACTCACTCCCACTGTGTCTTAAAACTCTGCCACCTCGGCATTTCAGAATTTTTTTCTTTTTAGACTTCATTTCAGACTTTCAGAAAAACAATCCCAACAGTCAGATTCTCTCGCACTTGCCACGTCAGCATTCCACTAACTTTATTTTCTCAACTTTATTTTCATTATTTAATATAACTATTCCTAAAATTTATTTTGATATTCTATTTTACTTTAATTAAGTATTCTATTTTAACTATATTCTATTTCTAAAATTAACTATTTAAAAATTAATTTTCTTATTCTATTTTATTTATTTATATATATAAATTAAATATGAAATAAAGAAAATCAAAATTTCACACATATTTATTCATCAAGCCCAAATAAACTTTCTTTTTGGCCCAAAGAGCTGTAGCCCTTCTTACCCCAAAAGAACCGCCCATTTCTTCTTTCTTCCCCAACCGTTACTCTCTCTCAAGCAAATTCCTTCCAAACCAGCTCATTCCTTTTTTAATAATGGGATTTTAGCTCCTGTTTTGTCGAGATCTGTGGGAGGCGGATGTTGAAATTTCAACAGACACGCCTACGTCCTTCTTCTTCTCTCCTAGATGCGCTGCCACTTCCTGCTGCAAATTCTTGAGCTATTTTCGAAGGAAGGTTTCATGGATTTCACTGAATAGATTTTACCTCTGGTCTCTTTTCTTTCTGTTATTGGGTTAGCGATTTTTTTTTCTTTTTGTTAGAAAATAGTAACTTCAACCTCTATGCAAATGGGTTTTGATTTCATTATTCTATTATTCAGCCCTGCACCTATCGGATTGCCTCCTCCGGTTGCCCAACCCTTTTGACTTGGGGAATCGGTCCAAAGTCGAAAAAAAAGACAACCCCCCTTTTTTTTTTCCGAACAACACGATTTCCGCACTGTTGGTAGCCCGAAAACACGAAAAAAGTATGGTTTTCGCTTATAGGCGGATACAGAAATATCCAACTTGCATCCCCGCTCTGAAGTAAAATGCCTGTCTACTTTATTGTTGATTTTGATTCAACTGGGTATTGTTGATTTTAGTAATCTGTTTATATTTGGTGTAAATTCACCCCTTTTTTTTTGTCCGTTGAAAATTTAATTTTTCATCTCGTTTTGCAAAAAAAAATTAAATCAGATATTAGTTTTCCACATGTCGCACAGACATTGGGTGAAGTTAGTCTGAAAGTTTCCTTCCAAAGTCTTGTTTCTTCAAGACTCCATTTAAGATTTTGGGATTTTTTGGCCTATCCCAATGATAAAATCTGAGAAGAAAAGTCTTAAGACTTTGATTCAGACTCACTTAAGACACCGCTGGGGATGCCCTTACACTCTAATCTGAAACTATTGAACAAAGGCTTATGATTGCATTTTATAGTGACTTATGAATCAGGCCATATGATCGTGAGCGTTGTTTTAAATTAACCATGCTAATGGTTGGAAATATATCTTACCTTGAAGCTTACTCTTTCACTTCATTATTTTTGTTGAATGGAAAACTAAACTTGATTGAAAATTTTAGATTTCTTTGATTTCCTTCAATTTTTTTCGTCTGCTTTGTCTATATTATATACGAAAATACAAACGCAAATATACTCACCGAATTATGCAGAAGCTCTGTTTTACTCTGTATGTTGGGTGGGAAAGGAAAAGGATATTTCCCATCTTCTGCGATAGTAAGATCTCTCCTATGTAGTCGGTGGGTTTTTTGGCTGCCTTTATCTTCCAAGGAACCAATTGGAGTACCTTCCATCTCTAATATTTGGTCTTGGGCTCTGATTAAAAGATTTAATGTACCAGCTCTTACCTTTGGCCTTGCTCCTCAGTTTTGATATTTGTTTTGTTTATCAGAACCAAAGATGGACGTTGATAAAGTACTCAAGTTAATCCCAGAGTGGTCAAAAGACGTAAGTTTGACATGCTGTAATGGCTTTGCATTTACGATGTTCTTTTACCACTAAGCTATTTGTTATGTGGTCCTTGTCTTCCACCTTGTTGTATTGGTTGTGTAGTTTCAACATCTTTTAGTTTTCTTCTGTTATCATATCATATTATCTGAAGCATAGAATGTGGAGTCAATGTGTACATGCAGTTTCTTACTTTCCTCTTGGTTTGTATATTTAGTTTGTGACCTTTTCCAAGATAATTTATCGTATTTGGGATGCCTTGAGCAATGTTTACTGCACGTAAACATACTGGTTAGTGGATACATGAACATTGTCCTCTTTGTACTGCGATTATGTAGAAAAATCTATCTTGTACATACATATACAGACCATATATTCACTTTCCTGCATTGATGTGCTTCTACATGTGTAAGTTAGTCCTTGGATCAGTCCTTTTAATATTAGAGCCTCTTCTTGCTCTTGACCAGTGAGCTATATGTCTGCACTAGTAATCAAACTGCCCCAACACTGCAGTAGTCTCCTTGAGGTTCTTTTATTAAGATATCTGTTGGATTTGGTATGATCTACAATGATTGATGTGTAAACATGATACTTGTCATCACGCACTTTTACTTTTCGCTTCTTCTTCTCTTTTTTCTTAATTTTAAATGGAGCCTTCAGTTGTCTAATAGACAGGCTTAATTAGCTGCTGATATCAGCATGAAGCCCTTGATGTTCTCTCGAAGAGGTCTGTATATAAATAGATTGAGTGGAAGTTCGGCTTTCAGTTGGTGAATCATGTGAATGTATTCTACCTTGTGGCTAGTTTGTTACTTGCCTTTGCATGAGTTCTCCATGCTTCTTGTACGGATTTGTTTTTCAACTATAAATTTTGTTTTTATGTGGTTGTTTCCCGCTCCCCCCCCCCCCCCACAACCCCTTGTTGGGTTTGCATTCTTGCCTTATATTATTGTTTCTGAACATTTTAGGTTAAAGACTGGACTTTATTGGTTGGGCCGTTGGTGGATAAAATGTTTGCTGAGCCATCAAATGCAACGATTGTCAGGTTTTTAAGTTGTATAAGTGAGCACTTATCAGGAGCTGCCCATGTAGTCTTTGAACGAGTGATGTTGCATGCAAAAGGAAATAAACAGTAAGAATAATTATCTTTTTTACTATCAGATATATTCATCAACCTAATTTTGTTCTTGATTCTGTTATGTACAATCATTCTTAAATTCAAAAGTTAGATTGACTCAAATTTTGCCCCCTGTTGTTTAAAGAGTGCAGCAAGCTAAAGATACTACTTTCTGTCCGAAAATGAGTGTCCATTTTCCTGATTAAAAAGTCAACACAAGAGATTATCAAATTATAATTTAATATATCATGGTAAGAGAAACTGTCGGGAACAGTCCTATAGATTTGCTACCAGAAGTAAATTTTTATAAATAATTGGTCCAAATTTAATCAAGTGGACTGAAAATAGTCAAAACTAGACACTCATTTTGGGATGGAGGGAGTATTACTAATATCAATAGGAACTGAGGAAAGTGAGAATTCAGAAAGAGAGGATATAGTCATCCTATATGAAACAAATTTTACACTATACTCCAAATCTAAATGTGTTGGATTTGAACAAATAAAGCTTGGGAAAAATTGATTTATAATGAGCAAAGACACGATTGAAGTTGCGCTTATAGTAGAGGAAATGAGAGAGACCTCTTAAGATGGTTCGGCCACATACGATGTAGGCCTCTTAGTGCACCCATTAAGAAGTGTGATAGGGTAAATTTCAACCATGCTAGAGGTAGGAGAAGATCAAAGCTAACCTAAACATCCATGATAAAGAAAGATATGAAGGAATGTGACCAGACATTACCGTAATGAATGGTAGAAAAGGATTCATGTCGCCGAAACCAAATGAGTGGGACTAAGCTGAGTTGAGCTGCGTAGTTTAGGTGTTGGATTGAACAACAATGCTCCTTATTCATGCCAGATCATTGATTCTGTTATACTCCCTCTTAACATTTATTTGTACTTTTAGCACTTTATATCTTTTACAAATTATACTAAAATTATCATATTTTTTAGAATATGTGCAAAGCTATCATATTTTGAATATGAACGAAAGATTTAGGAAAAATTAATGTTTATAGCTTAATCTTTGAAAGTGGACTCTTTATATAAAATGTTCCAAAATGGAATAGTGGACTCTTTGCCCGGAACGGAGAAGTATATTGGTAAGCATCTGTGACTTCACATATTTCTGGATGACATTTGAGTCACTATCAGGATGAGGCTCCAGTAGAAATCAAGCTCAGAGAATCCGGGATGTAGAAGCCATGTAGGGTACATATTCTGTACGACAGGTCGACTTGGAAATAAGTAGGAATTGTAAGCTGAAAACTCTGCGGGCCTTCAGGTCTGCCAAGAGCGAACATGCTGGAATCCCTGCCTGCAGAATTTAATCTATGAAATCCTTAGGCATGTCGTCGATGATGGAATACCATGACTAATTTTTCCTAACTACAATATTAAGTTGGTTTAGGTGAATTGCTATCTTTTCTTTGAGGAGATTCTTGAAATTTTATAGAACCTCTCTCTCTCTCTCTCTCTCTCATTTTCTATTTTTCATTTAGTATGTGTCATGATGCTGTGGCTATAGTTAGAGCTTTTGTTTGTGAGACTGCATACTTGCCTGTTACCTTATGCCAATATCAACCAGTTGCCTTAAGTCCTTACTTTTGTTCCTGATAGATGGACTGGATGTATTTATGAAGCATATAGGAGATAACACATCATGAAGAATGTTGTATGCTGATGACACTGTTTAATGATGAAATGGAAGGCAGGGTTATAGAAAAAGCATAGAGACGAACTAGGGGTGCCAATGCAGATAGGAGTTTAAATGTCCTAGAAACTCCAAAAATGGACCAATTCCTTCATTTAGGATCAATCATTCAATTGTCAATCAAGATGGACAGGTTGGAGATGATTTTTTCTTTTCACAGAATTCAGTTAAGGTGGGTGATGTCCATAAGTGCATCCGATTAATGTAACTGTTAAGTTGGAAGGAAAGTTCTATGGACAGCTATTAGACAGCATGCTACTTTATGGAGCAGAATTTTGGGTAACTAAGAAACATTATGTTAACTAAATTAGAATGTTGAGAACAATGTTTTGTAAAGTAGAAGTGATAAAATCCGGAATGCTTCTTATTCACTTGTTCCTCGATGTTCTTAGTGTTTTGACAAACGTGTAGAGGGCATACCTCTTGCCATCCCTCAAACGCACTATTCTATTCTAACCTGCTAAGAAGTAGTCTGCTGATGATCAAGCGAAGATGGATTTACAGTTATCCAGAAAAATAAAGTCCCAAAATGAATACGTTTATGAGTAGAAAAAGTAGCCCCTATTAAGACCTAGAGAATTTATTGAGATGGTTCCTAACCTTCAAGTGCACACCTTAAGGAGTGATGATATCAATAGCTAGGAACGCTAGAGTTAGGAAGACCAAATGTAAATAATTAAGTAGCATATAACAAGTGTGTTATGACCAACAATTTTTCATCTGTCCTATTATGGCTGTGAAAAAAGATTCATGTAAACTTCTTTTTAAGTAATTTGGATAACGGCTGAGTCGATTTGAGTTGAGTGAACTTCTAGTTTATTCTATTGCCAGATTACACTCCAACGAGCCGACCCTTTTCCAATGCCATGTTACTGAGCCAACATTACCTTATTAGTAAAAAAAAATTACTTACGTAATATGTCTCCAAGCTTCTGTTTCCTCCACTACTTGACCTAGCAACATGATCAGACTCCGGATTACAGATGTTAAATAACATGCCGGACTTCTAACACATATACAAGTATATGTAGGTCATGAATTCTCCACTGATACTTTTCATTATGTTTTTATTAGCAGGATAGATGAAAGTCTCTTCACTGAATTGGAGAATGGAACTGATTTGGTGGAAGATGGAAGACTGCAGCATTCTCTCTTCGATCGCCTTTGCCCCTTGCTTATTATAAGGCTACTCCCACTCAGAGTTTTCAATGACCTCAAGTCTCCTATTGTTTATGCTGAACTTGTCAATCAACCCATAGAGCTTGGTATGTGGATTTCCCTTTCTTCCTCTTGGTAAAGTAGATAATGGCCTTCTTGCCTCCTTTTTACTTTCCCAAATCACATGTGTAACTCTTTTAAAATAGGAACTGCAAAGACTTAAAAGACATCCCTCTGCGGTTTGAAGAAATAGAGTTAGAGTATTTTTATTCATAGTGCATTAAAAAAATAAAGATTGGTCACTGTTATGATAATCCCTTATTGGACCATAAGTAAGCGATATGCCTATGATGTGCACATTGCATCTTAAAATACAACTGTTTTTGTTTTTTGACGCTTACAACTGTTTTTGTTATTTCAGAAACAAAACATGGAATTATGCTGCATATTGAATTTCATGTTTTGTTTTGTCCTATCCCAACCATAAAATTATTAATTAATGATGAGCTCATGAACTCTTTTTCGACATATTTGTTCAGAGTGTCCTTACCTTATGCTATGCTTTCTTGTTGCTGTTTTCATTTCTAGAAAAAAAATTATTCAACATCGAAGAGGCCACGTGCATTGTTGAACTCCTTCTGAGCAGGTAACTTGTGATAAATAAACATAGTAATAATTTTTTCAAATTGGTCTGAAGTCAGTATTTATCTTGTAGGGCATTTAACAAGTTTGAATTTGAAGATGTTAGAAAACTTTCAGCTGAGCTCTGTGGGCGTATTCATCCCCAAGTATGTGGTTAACTTCTATTCTGACCTTCTAGTGGGTAGCATACTCTGCAATTTGTTCTGTTTTTTCTTTCTTTTCTTTATGTTAAGGTGAAATAGTGCATGTGAGCTTGCGCTCTGGCTGGGATGGGGTCTGGAACGGAGGTGATGGATTTTTGATTTATAGTGGAGGCTCAGCTTGTATTTCCCCTCATTTAATGACAACCATCTGCATCTGAATGGGATAATCTCTGGAAAGAAAATCTCACTTTCTTACTTTTTCTTCTTATCCATCCATCTTACATTTCTTCACATTTAACTTGAAAGTTAGGAAGAACGTAGCCGTTTACTTCTTCTACGGATATCTCTCCTTCACACTCCATTTCTCAACAGCCTTTTTACAGTTCTCTCACCAACTAACGATGAATGCTGTTACTTAGAAAGACAACGTCCCACTGGACATTCCAGAAGAAAATAATATATCTGGAATGTCCGAAGTTGCATTTTCTCTAATCATTTCTAACACTTATTTGCTCTTGCCATTGCTTTTAATTAGACAGTATATTCTTCGGGGTCTTGATTCCTTAATATACGAGAGGAGCTGGAAACTCGGAGATGTTTATGGGAAAAGAAATCCCTATGAGTATGCCTTTTGAAGCATAATATTATCAAATGTTTTTCTTTTAAGTCCTACTTTAACAATGTTTTCCTTTTCCATCCATCTATTCACAAAAAATTCTAGATGATATGCAGTGAATGAATTATGTTAAAATTTTAACCGAAAGAAAGTATTTCGTATGTTTGGGATGTTGAAGCAAGTACTTAACTTCTTGGTCACTATGGTGCCCCTTGTCTGGTTGTAAACTTCATTACAGCTGCAGTTTTCAGCTTTTGTTTTGAGTATTTTGTTATTTATAATTTTTTGGGGTGTACTTCAAGGTTTCAACTAGTGTACTCTCTTTGATTGGTAAATGCAGCTCCTATAGTAGCAACGTTGTTTGCTAAAGTTTGATCGCCTATTTTGTGGATGGGATGTTTGAAGTGTCAGTTATACAAGGATTATTTTGATTGTGGAAAAATGAGACTTGGTCTAGAAAAACAATTTTCCTCTATCATTGGGAATTGCTTGTGAACATATTACAACGGACGATTTTGTTTTAAATGACGGGTGCTAATCCTAACCAGAACCGAAGATATGTGAATCCTTACAATCCACAAAAATTATTTGTGTATAATTATTGAAATCATATAGATGCATGGATCTATGCCTTCATCTATCAAAATAATTCAAGAAAACACTTGTTTTTTTTATGTTCAACAATGATTTTCAAATAAATGAAATCCCAAACTGCTTCTTAGAAAACTGGGAAAGAATTGGTTAGGCAAAAAATTTCTTACCGAAAAAATTATAATCTTTAATAGTGGCCTACGCCAGAGTCCACCCAAAATTGTGTGAAGAAAAATATTTAAGTTCTATAGTTATGAAATGAATTTTAATATACTTCATGGCCCAATTACGTATTCCTTGGATTTAGCACCAACATTTCTTTGCAAGTTTTGATGAAGAAGAGATTCTTGTAGTAGGATATAATTATTTTTACAAATGGGGCAACAATTTAACTATGAAGGAACCATAAAGAGGTTCAAAGATATGTTAAAGTATGATCGCCTTTTTTGTGGATGGGAAGTTTAAATATTATGTTGATCGTGGAAAAATGAGTCTTGGTCTTGAAGCATAGCTATTCTTATCAGTGGGAATTGCTTGTGAATATATTACAACAAACAGTTTCCTTGTAGGCCGTATATATATATACATATATGGACCTATATCATTGAGAACCAATTAATTCATAAGAACCTAGAAACTCCAAACAACCATTAGATCTTGAAAATTAAACGATTGAGATGAAGCCCTTTCTTAAGCCCGTGCGGTGGCATTTTTGTAATTACTTCAAAATCTAATACCCCCGTACGTTCTCACTCATAACTTGCCCTGTTTATATTTGTTTCTCTCCTTCCTTGTGCCGCCTCCTTCGTTTCTCTCCCATCATCGTCGTCAAAATTACGTTCTTCTCCGATGATTTTGCTGGCGAGTTCCTGCGTATCGCCGTCGATCTTTTCCGGCACCGATCGCTGTTTATTTTGCCTCGTGTATCACTAATTTTTTTTTGCTTTGGATTGAATTCAATGGAAATTGGTACAACTCCGGCGATTAATCCTCTTTATCGGTAAAACTCTCTCATCTCCTTCAATTAATTTTGTCGACGATTAATTTCATTTCACTCTCCTCCATTGCTGCATCATTCTCCAGTGATTACTACACAAATAAGTTAACAAATCACTGTTGTGTTGACCTCCATTCTCATCCCCGTTCTCCTATACGTTGATTTTTCTGGTGATCACCGTGTTTTTTATGAATCAATTCAATGAAAACTCTGATCCGTCAATTGATAACACTGATCCATCAAACGATAGTATTGATCCACCAAAAAATCAAAATTTAACATTAATAGAGAAAGGCAATATTGATCCCTCAAATTTTAACACTGATTCATCAAAATTAACTCTGATCTATCAAATTTTAACACTGATTCATCAAAATTAATTCTGATCCATCAGATTTTAACACTGATTCATCAAAATTAACTCTGCTCCATCAAATTTAACACTGGTCCATTAATTTTATTACTGATCCATCAAATTTAACACTGATCCAGCAAATTTTTTACTGATCCACCAAAATTTTTATCGCAAATTGACAAAAATGCCCTTTTTCAAACCAAATATTACAAAAATGCCACCGCATTTTTGAATAACAGATTTTTACCCTATTTAATCTCAGGCGTTAATTTTC
>JAOWAN010000014.1:2709301-2724873 GCA_028566635.1 Lobelia cardinalis
TCTTCAGATCTGGGTTTAATAAAGAACAAGATCTGTTTGAAGAAAAGAAAAATTAGGCCAGATTTAGCTGAGCAATCAGTTCTTCTTGCGATACCTTCAGATCTGGTTTGAAGCTTTTGCTTCTTTTGTCCGCCGTAGTAACTCCGACTCTTCAGATCTGGAGGTAGCAACTTCGATTCTTTTTCTTTTTGTATTTCGATTTCCATTGTAATCTCGTTCTTCAGGTCGTGCGCCGTAGAGTTCGTTTCAAAGGTCACCTTGGTGATCTTCTCGCAGCGAGTTGGCTATGACTATGGTGGAGTGGGGTGGGGAGGGGAGGCATTAGGTTTTGGGGGAAGAACCCTAATTTCTGAGAGGTTAGAGGATGAAGAAGGTCGCAGCGAATTCTAACGTGATTGGACAATTTTGTCCCTTTAAATTAACCGAAAGAACGTAACTTACCGATTGTGAACCGAAATCATAGTCCGAATGGTCTTAGGGGGTTAATTGGGCCATGTTTTTAAATTGGGGAAGCAATTGATCTAATTATGGATCTGGGGGGGGGTTACGTGAAGTTTCGTGGATACTTTGGGGGGCGGAAAATTTTTAACCCACTAGACGGAAAATGACTGAAAATAAATGTTGATGCATAATTTTCAAATTATTTGAAAAGGAGGAAGACTGAGGTTACTGTGCATATCTTTTGATAATTACAGACTAAATTATAGAACTTCAGAAAACCCCAAATGAGGGAAAAGACAGCTGCAGAAGGCAAGTGCCTTAAGATTGGTGCAATTTAACCGTGCAAGAGCAATTTTCACATTGCTAAGAGAAGAATGCTTCAGAAAGGTACTATACCTCCATGCTCAAGTGTGGTGCATCATCAGCCCGAGTTATAATACATGAATCAAGAACTGGAACAAAGAAATAATCTGCATCTTCACCATTCAATGTCCGATAAGGGCTGGCTAACATGCTTTCATACATTGCCATCTGCAAGAAACAAGCATCAGATAAATCGCCCCACCTCGAATAAGTTTTTCCTTTAACAAGATAAGAGTTACTCCTCCGTTCCAAAATAAGTGACCCATTGACTTGCACAAACTCTTAGGAAAAGTTCGACTTTATTAATATGTGGATAGAAAGAATTTATAAGTGGGTCCAAATAGATTTGTGGCTATAATTCACTCTTGGATATCCAAAAGAGGAAAGTTTGGTAAGAGAACACTTATTTTGGAACATCCTAGAAAGGAATAATGGATACTCATTTTGGAACAGAGGGTGTACTAATTTTAATTTCAGTTAAGAGTCAACTAGACTCGAATGACACCTGTGAACCATATAGTTGATCTGTCCATATCGTAGCATTCCTGTGATCATAGATCCTGTTCACACACTCGAACTTAAAATGTCGTCCCTGCAGATCCAATGAAGCCATAAGAACATGAATAATTAGTTATATGAATGGAATGCATCAACACTGGCTAGCAATAAGCAGTCTGACCTCTAGCAGAAGACTGTTGTACTCTGCGGGCAAATCATAAACATATATAAGGGGCCTTTTCTTTTCCACCATAGCATTGAGAGCAAGAAGATTTCCTGCACTTTTTTCACTGTCAGGAACAGTTACCTGAGCTGGACGAAGCCATTTAGGCCAGTCTCTCATGGATGATAGGACAGAAGGGATACTGCAATCTGCTCCATACCAGCCATTGTCACACTGAAAAACTAAACTAGCTTTAGCGAGTTGATCACAATAGATGCAATAACATGGGTGCATATTAAGTAAATAATGGCCAGATTCTAAGTTCTGCCGATAACTTTGCATAAACACAACAAACAACATCTGGTGTGGTAAATGTTACAATATTATTTCTAATTGATTAATATGCCTCCCGCAAAAGAGAATTACTACTTTATAACTGAATAAAATAATAGGACGTTGAGAAATTTCATTCAACCTGACAAAATCCCCCACGGCAATGCCCACGGCCAGAGCACTGGTTAATGCAAATAGATAATACAGGCACTTCACAAAACCGGCCCCACAAGCCATCATATTTGCAATCACACTCCTCCTTAAATTTCACCTTGGAAGCATAAGCTTTGACTGGGTCCACATTGCACCATCCAGGTTTGCTATCATTTGTTGTGTAAATATTGTCCAGGTCAGCTTTTGCCCAATCAGTAAGTTTTGGACCTCCAGGTTCAGTAGGTAAACTGATTTGTGCGGCAGTGAATCAGAGATAACAAGGGGACGGATTTATGGTAACAATAATGATATAAGGAATCAAAGAATTGGCTTACTTCACTTGGAACCCACATGCCTCAGCAACAGGGCGATTTGGGTATTTTGTGCCTTCACCACAGAAGCACA
Organism: Lobelia cardinalis; assembly: GCA_028566635.1. Taxonomy (NCBI): domain Eukaryota; kingdom Viridiplantae; phylum Streptophyta; class Magnoliopsida; order Asterales; family Campanulaceae; genus Lobelia; species Lobelia cardinalis. The sequence continues at coordinate 2,711,658 of JAOWAN010000014.1, forward strand.
TAGCTCTTGTTGTGTCACAATGAGCAGAGCAGATTGAAACAACCCAGTGTCCATATGGTTGCTCTTTTGACCCTGGGTAGTTACAGTCTAACTGCAGCCTCTCAGAACATCCTTCTCCTGCTTCATCAAAAGAAAACATGTGCTTATTCAAAAAGTAGTTTTAGTGATTCATTCTGCTTATGAGAAAAGTTAAATGCATGGATTCCACTATGAATAATGATTTATTTGAGTTATTGAATGGTTAAGTGGCTCCAATTGAATTTTGTATATTCATGTATCTGATTCAAAATTGAACTTTCTAAGTATAAAAAGAATATAAAACAGCTAATGAGTGCTGCAGCAGAAAACGAACCTTCCCTTGTAACCCATCAAATATTATAATAAAAGATCTCTACTAAATGTGAATCAACAAATAGTAAGAGTCACTTTTTGTGAGGATAACAATTACTGCAAATGTACTTGTGCAAAATATGTATTCCGTGAATGGAAAAACTTCTGACCATTCAATGTTCCGAGATTCACCGTTCTGTTTTTCAAGTGACTGAGAGCAGCCGAGGGATGAAATCCTTCGTTCTGGAAATTCTGTTCTTCCATCTCTGAATTTATACCACTATGAACGTCTTCTCTTCCCATTTTTTGGTCGATCTGTTCTTAGGTTCAAAATACTCCATTTCATTTCCCGAGCCATGCCTACTACTCAAGTGAGTTGGCTGATGAACTACGGTCACCGAGAGTTCGTATCTAAAATTGTTAACATTCAAGAAGACGTTTCTTGAATGAATCCTAGTTTCTCCATATCAATCAGCAATCTTCCGCACTCAAATGAGGTCATCGCAGGAGTAACATTATCGGTATCAAGGAACTCACCCCAACAATTGGCTTGGTTTATGAACATATTTTTTGTCCAAACGTGAATTGGGTCTCCTTTACACTCAATCCATGCACATCTTTAGCCAAACTTGCCCATATTCCATTTCTCCACCATAATGAAGCACTTCCTTAGCCTCTCAAAGCCTTCTGCTTCCCCCTTCTGTAACTCTTCCTGATTATTAAAGAAGTTGACGACGACATTTTTGCCAATACTAGCTATAGCAAAACCTTCAAGTCCATTTCCATGCATGTCCTTGGCTAGGTCTTCCCAGTCCCTTCCTGTTTTTGAGAAACATAAGATACTATGTCTAAGTTTACTCTGGACCCTAAGATTGATTGCCCCATCGTACAGTCTGAACTCTTCATTTCTTTTTCCATCTGTACTCTCTGCTTTCACTGTCCTCCTTACTGAACTTTGAGATATTCAACCACATCTTTTGATCATTAAATCTTTTGTTTTGCAACATTCTGATTGACTTCTTAGCCTCAAGTCATTAACAAATCTAATAAAAGCAAATTTACAACCTGCTTTAGAAAGTGTTTTGGCTAGATATACATCCTTCACCTTTCCATACATTCCGAAAACCTTCCACAATCATTGTACACCTGCCTGCTAGGTATGTTTTCTGCGAACACATTTGTGACCTGAGGCTTACCGACGTGTTGCCTGCTAATCTTCCTGATCCAGATTTGCCTGAGATTTTTGTTTCTCATTCTCTCACTCTCTCGCCATGCGCTACCCCTTCCCCTTTCCAACAGAGCACTAGTTCGGACTAGTGAATTGATCGATTACCGTAGAACATAGTTATTAGAGAATGAGTTGCCCCACAACAATACCCAAAACTCAACTCCAACACTCCCAGGTGTTTTCTCAAACATTTTCCGTGTGCCAAGTATCTCTCCCTCGAACTGAAATTTTCCTTTAGATTTCGGGTAGAGAATGGAAGAATTAAGGAGTGTGGTGAAGGAGGGTGATTTGGTGGAGAAAAACGGATTTAAGCAGTTTGGTTTGGTAAGTTATGACCATCCTAGGGGGTTATGATATGCAAAAGGCTAAAGGTATGGTGAGGGTATGGTTTTTCTGTCGGGGCCCGCCTGCCTTAAAAGAATTCATAAAAAGGTGGTGTGTTTCAGAATATGCACACCTGCGTACCCAAAGTTTGATGCCATGCTAAGTCACCATCTTTGCCCAAAAGACTAAGCTATTAGCGGGGGACCCAACAATGTGCATAGAGCTTCACAGTCTCCGTCACGTGTTATTACACATGCAGAGAGATACGCTGAGGTACATTACAATCCAATTTCTAGTTGCTAGTAATTGGACTCGCATTACTGCAGGAAAAGAGTTACAAGCGTAATACCAAAGGCAAGACCTTGCATAACAATATTAAACCACTGCCAGTTACAAAGCAATGTATCAACATGTGCACTCATACCAAGTTAAGTTCCCACTTACTTAAAGGTTTTTATTGAGGGATGCAAAAATCTATGTCAAACTTAACATTAATGATCATGCACATTTCTTTTGGTTATCAAGCCATTGACGTATTACTACATCTAATCAATACCGTCCTATGTTTAATGGGTGGCTCCCTGTCCCAACCACCCAAACTAAAGAAGAAACATCGATGTTTGAGAAACAATCATGTGAATAAGTGTTGGAAATCAATTTTTATGAGAATATGATACGCATGGAAATTGTCACCATCCAAATATTAAACCTAACAATCAGACGATGTTTGACAGACCGCTTGTTCTGAAATTTAACTCTTAATTCAGGGCATAATGAGAATTAAAAGCATCTGTGGGTGGGAAACTATAAAATTCACCAGCTGTTGCGTTTTATTTGGTTAGTAGATGACTGATTATGTGTTTACATGTGTCCTTATTACTCCGTAGTATAGCTTAAGAATCTGAATAGAGGGTCTACGTTGTATTGAACTAGGGAGTTCACAAACCAGAGATCATTTCGATAAACCTTGAGAAGCATATGGAGCTATCTTATGCTTTTTAGATACAATCACAGTCGCATTACAATGAAAGTCAAATATTCAGAACTAATTACATGATCATTCACTAACGTTCCAAAGATCACATCAGGCATTGGCATCGAAGCTAAACACGAGTGTGACAGCTTTAAGTGAGGACATGAGATCCAAGAAATTACAGTCATCTCAAAGACTACAACTCAGCATAGTAGCAGTTTGTGGCTTTTGTTCAAGTTGCCACACCATCCAAGGAAATAGGTGCTCTCTAGAGCTAGGAAAGAAAACCAGTAATTGCATATATGCAATAATTAACTGCACCCTATAGGCCTGCTGTTTAGGCATTCATATTAAATGTTTACATTTTTGTGGCAAGGAACAAAAGAAAGTGATCTCATGTCTCTTATGAATGCATAGCATATGGACAAGTTTTATACCATCGAGATTAATGAGGACCACAAGGCTAAAGTGTGATTCAAGATCATTTTCATGGTTACAATAATGCTAATTGCTAAAATACTCCAACTAAAGATCTTAAACAGATAATAAAACAATGTGAAAAGATTGAAAAACTACTAACCACCGAATCCATGAAAGCAGCGACACTGACCCAATTCACGATTGCAAATGCCCTTACCGCTACAATCATTTTTACAGCTCTTTCCACTGATTTGCTATGAACACAACCACCAGCTATGAGCAAAAATAAACATCAAAACTAGAAGCCAAAAAAATTAAAAAACAGCTCGAAGTTCCAAGTAAATCAGATATATACAATGATGCTTAATAGTCACATATGGTAACAACATTAGGAAAAGAAATTAAATTGTAATAATCACAACTGTAGTACCTCGGACACATTTACTTCAGTTGTGATTGCGTGACAACCAGAAAACCAACGGCCAATCTCAGCCTTCCATGGAGCACCACGGTAAACCACTGCTTTATGTGAGTCTGCTGGAAATCGAACATCTAATCCGATCACAAGTTGTGGATTTTGCGTAACATTGACCTTTTCTCCTCCAATTGATTCATTAATAGGGAGACAAGAGTTTTGGATTTGTTGTGTTGAGCCAAAGTACTCAAAAGAAGGCACCACAGGAAACAAGAATACATGAATGACTGAAACCAACGCCACAATTGAAGCAATGGTTGCCACCAGAGACCATGAAAACCTCCATTTCTGAAAGGAGAGCATAATCCCCAAAAACTCCTCCTTTTCGACCTCAGAAATCAGACTCTCGTATTAAATGAACCAATCTAAAGATCTCTCTCTCTTCAGCTACCCTAATCAACTTTTTCCAAAAGAACAAATCTCTATCAATCAAGAAAAATCAAACAGTTCAAAAGATTCATTCTCTCAAATTGTAGAATGTACTGTCAATTAACAAACATAAACCACAACAAATTTGCCCAAAAGGGGAGGAGGGGTGAACTTGGGAGGAAGTCAAAAATCTTCTGTCAATATGATATAATAGCAACAACAACGACAAGAAAAACAACAACAACAAAGCCTCTGTCAGTATCATCCCACAGCAAAATTTGAACAGATTGTTAAATGGGGGTAGTTAACAAATTTCACCTTTCAAAACTTATAAAAAGCACCCAGATTTAAGGTTTATGCAGCATTCCAAAAGAGCACACCCCTATGAATCAAGAAACTCAGTTACAGAATAAAAGTAATTAAGATTGAAAACCACCATCCACATTTAATCAAATAATTCATAATTTTTATGTACATTTCATATTCATATTATGTCATAATTTATAATCCTTACGTACTAGGTATAATTTGCGTCAAATGGGTAGTGCAGAAAAGTGGAAGAGGACCCAAATAGAGAGCACTCAAAGTATTGCCAACTCAAAGAAAAATAATTGATTACATTCAATAAACAAGAATAATGGGTGGGAGTTACGCTGACCCAGATCTCCAAATGAAATGCTTTCAGAAGCAGAAAGATTAGAATGAAGACTTATTGAACAATTTAATGTATTACAAGCAGACACATAGAGAGAGTACCTATGAGTCAGTGAAGCCAAGTCCTAAATTTGCAGACCGAAGAACAAAGTTGGCGGAGAGATAGAGATAGAGAGACTGGTAAAACAAAGTCGAAAAAAATTTTGGAAGAAGAAGAAAAAAGAAGGCCAGAAATTGGTAAGTGAAATAGCTGTTGATCGATCTCATGTGTGTCAATGGGTTTCATTCTCATTTATGGTATAGTCTGTGTCTGTGTGTGCGTGTGTATACAGTGTTTGTGGAGCTGGATTTTGGTATTTGATTAATAAGCGAAGAGGGTTTTCACAAACCATCGAATTTGGATTTTGATTTGTTATCAAAATGGAAAATTGGGCTTGCTGTTCATTACTCTCGGAGATAGAAGAAGATGATGTACAAAAACCATCTCACACACTTGACTGTTGCAATTTGCAAATAAGAGAGAGAGAGAGAGAAGAAGAAGAAGAAGAACGAAATCAAATTTAATTCAGTTAAAGGAAGATACATTCAAGAGTGTTATTGCCCTTACCAATTTCAAGCCTTCTGTTTTCTTCTTCTTCTTGTTCCTATTTTCTTCCGACTATCGTTTACCAGTCTCTCTCTCTATATATATATATAATTTCTTTCTTTTTTTTAAATAAAAAATTTCTTTCCTTTTTCAAATAAAAAATGTAAATTTAAATTTTTTACGTAATCGTAAATAATAAATATTAATAAAAAATAACCACTTCACTATTCAATTAATTTTTTACACCTCAACGAAAATAACACGATAAAAAAGCCAAAAATAAAAATTATTTACTAATATCCCAAATTTAAAAACATATGATCTCATTAATACTTTTCATTCTACTTAATAATTATTTATTAATACACATTTTAATTTAAATTAATACATGAATGCCACTACAGTAACTCATTTAAATAAAGTCAAAAAATATAACGAAAAAAAAAAAAGAAAGAAAGAGAAAGCACAAAAAAAAGAGAAAGCACGAAAAGAAAAAAAAAAAAAAAAGAGAAAGAGAAAGAAAAAAGTCAAAGGAAGAAACCCGTCTGCAAAAACATATCAGATAAGGGGCTACTTGTCCCAGCAAACCCCCCTAGCGTCTGCAGTCTCCTGTACTTTTTCCGATCAATATTTCTTTCAACCCCAACCCTTGGATAAACATTGAAAGAATGGATGAGATTTGGTGTATGTTTTACCGGATGTGGCTTTCAGACCATTATAAATTATATTATAAATGACCGTGTTTGAGGACACGGCTTGAGCATGAGGTATTAAAATATTTAATCGCAAGTAGTTTCTATTCTTGAACACGATAATATTTAAAAGTAATAATTTTTTTTAACATAAACTATAATTAAAAAAATTATAATTTATGTAAATAAAAAAATTATACATAAAATATAATAATTTTTAATATATATTTCTTTCCAACATACACTCACTTTTTTCCAATCCTAATCTCATCCACACAAAAATTACCCACCCTCACTCCCCATCACCCCCCTCTCTCTCTCTCCCTTTCCAATACACTTAAACACTCTCTTTCCAATCATTTACTAATCATTTGAAAATACTATTCATACTATTTATTTATCATGGATCCCATACTCTCCCTTATAAGATAGATTTTACATAATTTATAATTAAAAAAATTATGTAATGATTGAAGAATATAGATTTGAACGTGTTCAGATTTTCTATGTCATTTGGTGTGTCATTCTTTATATCATCACTCACATACTGATGGATCTCATTAGTATGTGAGTGTGGCACACAGAATCTCCGTTATGCAACTTTCATTTATTAATAAATTAGTATTTCCTTCATTTGGAAAGAATTATTTCATTATAGTTGACACATAAATTTGAAAAATAAATTGTTATACATACTTATATTATTATTATTAAAAAAATTATAATTATTTTTAATTTTAAAAATAAGATAGTTAATTTCAAATAAATTAATAAGAATAAATAAATTGTTTTTTGGGGACGAGGAAAGTATTACTTTAAAAAATCTTGTATTTATATAATTATTTAAAATATATTAAATTATATTATTAGGGTCCGATTACGAAGACTAAATATGTTAATATGAAGTGATATGATATTGTTTACAATATGAATATGAGATGATATGAGTTTATGAATTAAAAGACCAAATTACCCTCATGATGTAAAATGTTTTAATGTGATGTAAGGAGAGAGAATGTGATGTGAAAATTTTAAATGTGAGGAGAAAATTGAGGAAATAGAAGAGAGAATGTGATGTGAAAGGTTTGAATTGATTTGTGAGAGTGTGTAGTTATATGGATTATAGATGGAAAGTGTTAGATATTGATATATGATATTGGATTATATTTGAGTGTGATATTAATTATATTAGTGATGTTAAAAATATTAATAATATAAATTATATATGGTAATATTAGCTTCGGCATGAGCATCGATCTCCTCCTCCAAAATCTCAATTCCCTATTAAGTACGGCTCTTTGTGATCTGATGCTAAAATCTAAATAAAAAATGATGCTTTTAACATCTAGCTGGATTGGAGGTTGAGATCCAGCTTTTGCAAAACTACTTTGAAATCCGTTGACCCATTAAAAAAACATATATTTGCATACAAATCAGAGTAGGTAGGTATGTATTGCGGGTGGGGGAATCTCTGGATTGATAATGGATGGAGTGGCCGTAGGTGGTAGGAGGGAGAACGGATAAAGTTCAATATGATACTAGTGGGTAGAGTTTAATATTTTGCACGTGTAATTGACTCTGTTAAAAATTATTACAAATAAAAGTGATTTAAAAATTAAAAATTATGGATTTATCTACTAATTATTTACCCTAATTTTTATGATGCACGATTCAACGAGTCGAAATTACAGCCTCAACCTTTATTTTTAATAATGAATGGAGTGGAATGGAGTATAATAGGTAGGAATATTGGACTTTTTACCGCCATGATTCCATGATTGATTGAATCATTAATTACAGGGTGGTCAACTACTACTACTACTACTTTCCATGTCTTGGATTTTAGTAGTTGAAAAGAGTGAAAATTGGCAATTTGATTCCCACTCCCATTTAACTATTGGTAGTTCAATGGTATTTGAATATGAACTCTTTCACTTGAAATCAAATGATTCATTGAAACATGGATAGAAACTGAAAATAAGATCAGTAAGTGGAGATATGTTATTGATTGCATATGACAAAATATATGTATTAATATTATATGAGATGATTTAATAATTATAGTAAAAAAAGAAAAAGATAGAGATAAAATTATTGAATCCCGATAAAAAAAAATTATATCATTTTAATATATTTCAAATAAGTGACAAAAAAATGATTTTATATACTTTTTTCTACTATTTAACATCAAAGTATTATTCTTTTATACAAGGTCATTTAAGTATTCCATATATAGAGAGAGTCATTCCATTAACTTTTTCTATTCGGCACTCATTAACTTGCTTTTATGGAGATATCTTGCATAATATTTTAAAATACAAAGCTAAATTTTGAATTTCAATAAATTAATTAATAGTTAAATAATCTTACTTATGTAATTAATTAACATTTTATATTAATTAATTTTAATTTATCATTAATATGAATAATCAAATTTTTAAATCATGTATTACATAACTTTTACTTAATTATCGTGATGGTTTCGCAGCGATTTGCATACATGCGAGTTTTCAATCACTACAAAACTATGTTAAGAGTCAACCTTAAGCGCGTATTTTTTTACCTTAGTAATGGACAGACTAACTAAAATTTTGTTAAGAAACGATATAATTTGGTGCATGTTGTTAGTCAATAATATTATTTTTATCGATGAAACAAAGAATGTGGTTAGTATTAAGTTAGAAAAACAGAAAGACGCTATACAAATCAAAAGATTTTAAATAAGTAGGAGCAAAACTTGCAACTTTAGTGGTACATGAAATATTAGTAAAGTTAAAATTCAGTTAGATGGAGAAGAAACCGCTTTAAAAAATTGATACATAGGATTAATAGTTAATCAAGATAGAGAGATTGAATATGATGTCAATCATATAGAACAAAATCGGGTTGAATGAAATGAACGAGTGTATCTGAAACGTTATGTGATCGACATGTACCAATAAATTTAAAGGGGACATTTAATAGGAGAACTTTGAGGCATGTATTATTGTATGAAACTGATAAGAATGAATATGCTAATAAGATGCACGTGAAAAAAATGCGAATGTTTAGTTAAATTTACAAAAAATTTAGAAAGATAGGATTTTTAGTGAACAAATACAAAAAAAAGGGTAAAAAGCAACTTCTACAGTAGAGAAAATGAAAAAGAACCATCTAAAATGATTTGATCATATACGTAGGCCCCTTAATACTTTAGTTAGAAAATGTGATGATATTAATGTTAATCAATCTATAGAAAACGGTAAACTAAAGTTAATATGGCATCGATAATATCGAAAGAAGTGAAGAATCATGAACTATATAACGATTTGGCACTGCATCACGTGAAAGGGCAAAAAAAATTCATTTAGTCGGCCTCAAGTATTTGAGATTAAGATTTTATTATTGTAATACATATATTTTTGAAAAAAATAATTAGTTAAGCAGTATTATTGAAAAAATTGATCAACATTGTGTCTAATAATAAATAATCATACTTAAATAAGGAGCAAAGTCTCTTCATCGACATCTGATAGAATTGGAATAATACATGGAAGGAGAACAAAGTATACAAATAGATATATGCATCAATAGGTAGTTGATCGACTGCGAATCATTCTCAATTTTTATGAATTTGCGAATCATTGTGAATCACGACACAAATTTTATGGTTCACATGTTTCATATTTTGGAGTTGACTTTTTCATTTACTTTCATTGACTTTTTCATGACTTACAGTTATATATTTACATATTTAATGTTTTCAGTTATAAATTTCATGATCGACGATTATATAAATTTTATAGTTCACATATTTCATTGTTCACAGTTATAAATTTCATAGTTATAATATTCAGTGATTCACAATTATATCAATTTCATAGTTCACAGTTTGTAAATTTCATAATTCACAATTATATCAATTTTATGGTTTATAGTTGAAATTTTGATGGTTGACTATGGTTTGTAAGTTCGCAAATTGAGTGATGATTCGCAACCAATCACGTCCCTAAATAAATATACACACACACATATATATATATATATATATATATAGAAAGAGAGAGAAGGAGAAGAGAAGAGAGTACAAAGAAATGGAGGGAAGAAGAGAGGGTAGATAAATTGGTAAGGGATTCTTCTAACTTGATTAACATCTCATTTCGACATAATTTGTCGTTAATGTGGTTTTATTCAACTCGAATCTGAATTAATCGATACCTAATGTAGAGAGAGGGATCAAACTCCGTTGTTAGGAGTGGTTCGGGAGTGGAATTCTTAACTTGATGATGTGCCTTACATAGAGGATTTCAATGCATGTGTGTATATATATATATATATATATATATATATATAGAAAAACAATTAAATACAAACCATAAATATCGTATAAATGTGCGAACTGTTGTATCTTAGTACTTTTTTATTGTATCTTCGTTAATTTTGTTGTATCTTAATTTTTTTGTTGTATCTTAATAATACCTCGTTGTATGTTATTACATTTTTGTTGTATCTTCGTATCTTAGTTAGTTTGTTGTATATTTACGAATGTGTTGTATCTTAGTGTATTTTTGTTGTATCTTAGTTGATTTTTTTAAAAAATTTGTTGTGTTGGATCTTTATTTTACAAAATACTGACATTTAACTAACATACAACAAAAATGTAGTAAGATACAACTGGTTCGTACGATTTGTACGAAAAAGTTGTTTGTAGCGGAATAAGCCCCTACAAAGCTACTCAAATGAGAACAGCAAATAATTTAGGAATTTAGGAATTAATCTTGACCATTAGATCTATAAAAATTAATGTCTGAAATTAATTAGGATAAAAATTTGTTATTCAAAAACGTGATGGCATTTTTGTAATATTTGGTTTGAAAAAAGGGCATTATCGTCAATCCGCGATAAAAAAAAATTGATGGATCAGTATTAAATTTGATGGATCAATATTGGGTTCTCTCTTTTTACTATTAAAATTTAATTTTTGGTGGATCATTATTATCGTTTGATGGATCAATGTTAGCATTTGTTGGATCAAATTTTTCATTTTTATGAATCAGTGTTATCATTTGATGAATCAGAGTTTTCATTTGATGAATCAATATTATTATTTGATGGATCAGAGTTTTCATTTGATAAATCATTGTTAAAATTTAATGGATCAATATTGTGATTTTATGTTCTACTTAATGGATCAAAGTTATCATTTGATGGATCACTAATAAATTAATTAAAAACATGATACTCGCCGAAAAAACATCAAAATTGATCGCCGAAAACAAACAAAATCGATCACAATATCTCTTTTTCAACCATTAGAACTTTAAACCACCGGTATAAAACTGATTTTAATTAGCTATAGCAAAATTGAAAAACAGTGAGTGATGAAGGTGAATTTAGCCATTCCTCCAAAAAATTAACACCAATTTCAGACGGAAGGAGGACAACTCAGATTGGTTTCTAATGTCCACATGATCCACAAAACAGAGGATTACAGGAACAAGAGTGATATTATGACTTATATGCAACCTATAATCAGTGAAAGGAATAAGAGAATAACTTGTATTCTCTCTTTGCAAGTGAAAAATGCACCTTCTATTAGAATTTGTGTACAAAAGCACATTTATAGCATAACTCTATAATCACTTCAAAAAAGAAATTATCATGACGGAAGATCTGGCTTTACTCGCCAGATCTGAGAGTGTTAGTCATGGATCTGCGCCGGTGTATTCGTTCCCGGAGCCTACACAGCCGCAATAAAACAAATTAGTAGAGGAAGAGGAGCAGGAGCGAGGATCGAGCTTCCAATCTTTACCTCATATCAAAAATTGTGTTGCATCCAACTATTGCAGCTTCTCCTGTCGAACTGAACAAACCCCAATGGAGTTGCTGGCTACCAGCTGTTAGGGCTTCCTAACATTTTTCATGTGGTAAATCTTCATCGCTAGTGTTGTGTTAGTTGTGTTACATGGGCAAAACCATCGGATTGGTCCCTGACCTTTGACCTTTTTTTTTTTTTTAAGAGTTCCTAACGTTCTAGTTCCCAACCTACTATAATTTTTTTTCTATTAGTTACTAACATGTATTTGACCCGTTTGACTGATTTATGTGGCACTTTATTTCCTATGTGGCATCTACGTAGAGCCTACTTGGACTGCTATTGAGGTTAAAATTTATAAAATAACTTTATTGGCCCTTTGATAAATGAAATGAGCTTAAAATCTCCACTTCCATCACTACCCCACCACTTGCATATCCCCACTTCCTTCACCACCACATCTCCCTGACCTTTGACCTTTTTTTTTTAAGAGTCCCTAACGTTCTAGTCCCCAACCTACTATAATTTTTTTTCTATTAGTCACTAACATATATTTGACCCGTTTGACTGACTTATGTGGCACTTTATTTTCTATGTGGCATCTACGTGGAGCCTACTTGGACTGCTATTGAGGTTCAAATTTATAAAATAACTTTATTGGCCCTTTGATAAATGAAATGAGCTTAAAATCTCCACTTCCATCACTACACCACCACTTGCATATCCTCACTTCCATCACCACCACATCTCCACTACCATCCCCACCACCCCACCTCCATTCACACAGCCAGATCATCCCCCACCACCATTCGACACCACATGCATATCCCCACCTCCATTACCACCACATCTCCCACTACCGGTCCTCAAATTCATGGCAAATTAAAACAGCAACAATCAACTGATACTCAAAACAGCAAAATCACCATCACCAAAATAGAAACAGCAAAATCAAAACTTGATTCCAAAATAAATAACCAAATGGAGAGACAAGAGAATCCAGCAAGCTGGTGTACTTGCATTTGGAAATCTCCAAAATCCCCCTCGTTCCCCAGCTCTGCCGAATTGAAAATTTGTGCGATGGGAGAAGTCAAGGCGTGAGGTCATGGAGGGGGAAAATGGAAAGAAAAAAAGAGAGATGAGAAGAGAGAGGGGGAGAGGATTTACTTCCAGCAACCTCACCAAATTTGGTTTATACTTCATCCAAATGAAAAAATTGAGCCAAAAAATAGAAATAGAAGAAGATCTTCGTCTTCATCTCATGCAGCTGTGCTTCCTCTCTCTGTCGGCCGCCTAACCAGAGGAATTTCGATCTCTTTAATGGGGGGGGGGGGAGCTGCCTGAGTTAATGGTGGAAACGGGTAGCGATGG
>JAOWAN010000014.1:2724966-2741859 GCA_028566635.1 Lobelia cardinalis
CTCTCTCTCTCTCTCTCTCTCTCTCTCTCTCTCTCTCTCTCTCTCTCTCTCTCTCTCTCTCTCTCTCTCTCTGCTTCTTTTATTTTTTAAAAGTTATTACTAGTAAATGATTTGACCAACACTTTTGATAATTATATTTGAAATTATATTTAAAATCACATAATGTTATATTTCAAAATTGTATAAAATGTACATAAATCAACCGATCATATGTGATTATATGTGTATAAAATGTACTAAAAGTCGATATATCATCGTTTTTAGTTTTTGATTTTTTATAGGTCTCATCATCATCTCTCTATCTCTCTCTTACTTTTTCACTTTAATCATTACAAAGGACCATATCAAATCATCAAAAATTAACTTCATGACCCAAGCCTAAATTATTGTAGTTTAATCGTACTTCCACCATTCTATAATAATAAACTTTTTAAAAGTTATAAATAATTTCAAAATAATTATTATTTTACAAATTTATGCTCTATATTTTCAAAATTGCTCTTTACTTTTAAATCATTAATGAATGAAAAATTTGAAGAGACTTTTAACTATTGTGTTAATTTAAAAACAAAAGTAAAAGAATAGAAGATATCTAAGCAAATATTAATTTTTGTGCTCCATCATAAAAAGTTCACTATTATAAAATGAAGGGAATATATATTAAGTTGAAGCATTGAATATTCAGTTGCGTTAAAATTTGATAGACTGAGTTTTATCGTTCATGTAATTTTTTTTACCTTAGTAAAGTTTAAATTAGTTAAATCTCAACTTGATAATTAGATGATTTATCTTTAAAATAAATAACAAATTTGTGTGATGATTTAGATTTGAAAGAAATAACAAATTAATTTAATTAACCACAAGAAGAGTTATTTTACATATATGGATAAAATTAAAAAAAAATTAATAAAATACATTAAATTGTTATATATTATAGTTAATGTACTATACTTTAATATATTTTATTTATTTTATATTAAGCATTTTTCAAACAAGAATCAGAATATTTTCATTTGCGGGGTACAAATTGACGATGGCAACTTGAATGATTATCAATTTGAGTTTGGGTCAGGAAGTCAATTTTTAATAATTTTATTTGATGTTTTGTAATAATTAAATTGAAAAAAATAAGAGAGATAGAAAAAAAATAATGAGATCCGTAAAAACTTTAAAATAAAAAATAATAATAAATTAAGATCGTGATCCAAGCCTTAAAATTTTTCCTAGATGCGCCTTGAAAAGGGAGACGGGCGTTATAGCCGACAGTGCCCAGTCAGTCGGTCAGTCTATCTCTTCCCTGCCGATGCATCATTTAATAATTAATTTCACACTATTTTCAAAAAGAGAGAAAAGTTTCAGGTGATTAATTTCCACTACTTCCCCCTCTGCTTCATGATTTTGTAATTCCATCCCCTAAATTAAATATTACTCACGCAACAAGACTCGTACATGAGATAGTCGTACATGAGATACTCGTAAATTAAATATTACTCACGCAACAAGACTCTCTTGGTGTAGTTTAGTTCCATTCTATGAAGAACGAATGCATGAGTGTTAAAGGTTTGTGAAAATGTTATTTATTAATTTATTTTAATCTATTAAATTATTTAATTCATTATAAATTATTTAATTATAAATTTGTATATTTAAATGTATAAAAAATTATTTTTTATGCGAATAAATATTCAATATATTAATTCGAGTTTAATTTAACGCATATATTACACAATTGAATTGGTAGATTAATTCAATAGGTTATAATAGGTTGAATCCATTAAAATCTGTTAATTATTGGAACTCAATTTAACTCATATTGACATACTTAATTTAGTGCATTCTTTCGCGTGAAAAGCTAGGGATCCGTTTGGATGATATATTTTAAGGAATATTTTTTGATATTTTAATTTTGGTGTAATAAACATTGATTTTAAAATGGTAAAAGAGAAAAATCATAAAATTAAAATTTTAAAAAAATATGCCATGTGAACACTAAACTAAAATTTCTCAAAAATAAAAAATTTTACAGAGATCATCCAAACCCCCTAGGAGTTATAATTTTATTAAAAAGAGTACAAAATTAGAACAATTATTATAAAAAATTATTATTATTTAAATAATAATTTAAAAGCAACATAAAATTAGTTAATTAAAATTATTTAAAATATACGAACTCTTCATGCGTACTCTTCACACTTTCTATCACACCCACACATAACACACAATCATATACCCACGCTTCACACATTCTCTCTCTCACCCACACATAACACCGCAAACACTCTTCACACCTTATTTCTCACCCACAACACACAATCTTTGTGTCGTTAGATTAAAAAATTTTAAATGGTTTAAATTTAATTTTTTTTTTATTATTTATAGAATCATATTAAAAACCTTAATTCATACCATGATAAAATAGAATTAAATTTGAAAAAGAGTACCACTTTAAAGGTACTAGAAGCATGGTTAGCATATATGATATTCCATGTAATCATAAAACATTATAGCAAGTTATGATTCTAAAAGTAGGTGCACAAAAATTTGAATATAAATATGTGAAAGAAGTATTATGCCTTTCAATATCATAATAATTAATCTTTCACCATTATGATTAAAGCGTTTGTTCCTTCAACTATAACTTCAAGAATTCTTCAATGGTTTGATGCAGTACGACGTGAATGATACATATATAAAGATAAAAATTATAATTAAGAATTTAAGTTTCAATTGTTGGTCAATTATTATCACAATAAATTGAATTTGACTAACACTAAGCTAATGAATTACAATACATCAAAATTAAGGTTGATAATTTGTGACTCAATAAAATTCGTGGGTCTATAAAATTTGTAAAATTAATCTATTTAAGTGAGTGATAATCAATAAATTTAAACTATTTTAGTAAGTTATTGTCAAATAGGTTCTAATTTATTGATTATTACTCATTTAAATAGGTTAATTTTAAAATTTTTATAAACCCACGAGTTTTTCGTATCACAAATTGTCACCCCTAATCAAAATCTTCAATATATTTTTTGCAGCATAAACTTATTCTTTGCCTCATAGAATAGAGACATTTTTGCCAATATTACTTGAATAATTAACTCATGATGATCAGTAAACTTTCGTAAATCATGTGTTATTAGTATGTCAATTCCATAAATCCTTTCAAAAATAGTATATTTAGCATTGACGCGTCATATATAAACTGTATGATGCACTAACAATATTGCCTCCCCGTGTTCATATATATATATATATATATATAATTTGTGCCCTAGCTTTCCATTACTATATATTGCCCAAATTACAACCTTTTGGTGCATCATTTGACAGCAAAATAATGTTTTGATCGGTAACAACTCTTTTTTATTGAAGATACTTTCGTTTAATTAATATTGGTACTAATTAATCTTTTGCAAGATTGAGCATACTTAAGTATATAGATTCATTAGAATTCTTATAATATAAGTATGTCTTTCTCAATTATAAAATTAACGTATATGAAAACCTTTATACATAGATTCTTCTAGTCAAATTGATTATTGGGTAATTACGAAATAATGTTGCATCAGATAAAGACAATCAAATAGTAAATGTGCATAAATATCTTTTCGATCAACACAATTGTATAATGGTACATCTGATGAACAATGATAACATTTCAAATATGACAATCCTTATATATGTTTATTCTCTACTATATAGATGTGCCACACTAGTAACAAACACACACATGATATACATCTTTTGTAGACATTTCAAATATTATTAAAGTTCGAAATGCAGCTAATTAAATAGGAGTAAAACTTTAACAAATCAATGACCACTTGATTTAACAACATTTGTTCTCTTTCATAATGCGAGGTTAGCGGTTCAAGTTTCATCGGAGATAGATTATTGAGAAAAAATTATGTTTTGTCGAAGTCATCTCCTGACTTAAAGTCGTGATGATACCGGCCAAAATGAGCCCCACCAAAAATAAATAAATAAAATTAAAAAAAATTCTACATTAATTAATCTTTTAAGCTATTTAGTAAATGATATATGTAACTTAAAACTCCCATAAAACTAATTAAAACAATAGTATGAAAAAATTAATATTTGTATACTTTATTATATATACAACACACTCACAAATTTCGTTGTAGCGAGCACTGTTATAAAAGGGATAAAATTTTCATTATTTTTATTCACTGAACTATTGAATCATTAAACATTCATTTTAGTGCTGATTCGTTAGCGGTTTTCAAAATCTTCCATCATCTATTCAATGAGATCTCTATCAAACGTGACGCTAAATAATTAATCAATCAACTTATTAAGAACTTCATTAAGCATTAGCAAACACACCCTAAGTTTCACCAATCGTTATATGGAGTGCATAGGCACTCCTTGCTCATGGAGTGCCTTAATGCATATAAAAATTATAAAATATGCATATAACATAATTATAATGTACATGACATAATTAGTAATGCCTAATAAATAAATAAGAATTGTGATAATTAAGGTATATGTTCCCTCAAATGTTTGCTATTGATGTTTGTGGCTATAAACACATTTGTAGATATGATTTTTGCTAGTAACATTGAACATAACTATCTATAATATAAATTTCATCTTTTAATTTGAAAATATTCACAGTAAAATCAATTTTTTCATCCCAATTTTTAAAATTTTTAATCTCAATCATTTATCTTATACACCATTTTCCTCATTTAAAAATTTTTTATTTTCTCCAGTTTAAGTCTAAATTCTTTTACATATAATCAACTTTTTTGCTTATAAGTTTTCATAAATTTAATTATAACATCTAATTTTTATAAACTTAATTATAAAATTTAAATTTTATATTAATTAAAATATTTTATATTATTTTTTTTCACAAAAAGGGTAAAATATCAAACAAAGTTGAAAACATTGGTAAACATAAAGGACCATAATTGCAAATAACAAATCTTCCAATTAAATTTTCACCCGAAACTTCATAAAAAGTTCGTCGTCTTCCCTCAGTACAACGTTCTCTCTCTCTCTCTCTCTCTCAACTCTGCACCAAATTTCACGAAAGCTGTCTTCTCCCCTCTCCTCAAATCTCTTTATAAATCTCAGACACACACTACCTAAATCTGTTGTACAGTTATTCTAGCATAGAAATCTCAGAAGAGATTATTGGAAGGAGATGGCGATTGCAGCTGCTGCTGTCATTGTCCCGTTGGGTCTGCTCTTCTTCTTCTCCGGTCTCATCGTCAATATCATTCAGGTCCTCCCTTAATTTCTTACTCCTGTGATAGTGTCTGCGTAATACGTTTGATTCAGCATGTAAAATGCAATATTTTTGTGCGTCTGGGGATTTTGCTCAAATATTTTGTCCGTATAACCTAAATTTATGGCCTTGTTTGGTTAAACTTCGTTTGAATCCATTCCTTGTATCTGTTGCTATGTTTTTGGCATTACTCTTTGATCGATTTGTTGAAATTGCAAACCTCCCTCTTTCTTTGTACTCCCTCCGTTCCATAATATTAGTCCTTTTGGACTTATGCACATATATTAAGACATAATTTACATCGACAAAATTACCCTCATTAAATACCCTCTCTAGGAGGATAATTTTGGAAAGTAGGTGTAAAAGATTCCTAGAAATTCTAAAAGGACAATTATTTTGGAACAAATTTTAACTTCTAAAAGGACTAATATTATGGAACGGAGGGAGTATATAATTCTCTCTTTCACTTGGTTATGATTGGTTGTGTATGCATGCCACGTGTTATGTGGTGTAGTTTTGTACTCATGGGGAGCTTTGTTTGTGCTGGGAAAACATGTTAAATCTTATACTTATTTGTCATCATTTTTCTGTATACTATGTTTAATTGAGCTCACTGGATGCAGAATTTCACTGTTGTCGTGATGAGTTTTGATAGCATTCTATTGATTTATGTATTACTATTTGAAAGGGGGAGCGGAGGATATGAAGCCCAATCAAAAGAGTGATATTTCAATTTTGTCAATTAAGACCTTAAATTTATGCAAAATTACCCAACATCAATTACTTCGAAAACTACTACAATTTACTAGAACTGATTTAAATTAAACTTTTTTTAGTAGATAAATTCTTAGAATTTTAAAATTAATCTGTAAAATATTTTCAAATATTCGTGCACAATGCCAATGTCTATTCCATAGTTGCTTATTGCGGTGAGTTAGGGCCTTGTGCTATTGGATTTATATCCAGTTTCCTTGTTTTTCACCAAATCCCTTTTTTGTATAGAGTTTTAAAAATTTTATATGTTGTGTTGTTTCCTATATTTCATTACCCGGCACCCTGTACTAAACTCAACCCTTCATTGCTTATTTGGTTGCATTCATGTCTGCGTAGACTTGTGCATATATCTAAATGTAGAAGCATTGCTTGTTCTTAAACAAAAATATCAATATCAATATCACTTCCGTACGCTATTATGATATGCTTAATTTGTTTTATTGAGCTCACTTGATACGGGAAATTGTCTCCGTTTGATGATTCATTTTTTAATTTTAACTAGGTACTTGTTTGGTTGAACTTTCTTTCCAGTTTCCTTCTTTTTTCGCAATGAATCCTTTCCTATATAGATTTCTAGGTTCTTGTTTTCTTTGCTTATGCAATTCAATTACTATGAACTATAGCCTTATCTTGTGCATGTGTTTTTATGAGTGTCACTTGTCTTGAGGTTTATGAAGGTTCCCTTTTCATTTTCAGGCATTTTTCTTTGTACTTGTTCGGCCATTTTCGAAGAACATATACAGAAGGATCAACAGATGGGTGGCAGAATTATTGTGGCTGGAACTTGTATGGCTTGTTGATTGGTGGGCAGGTGTTAAGGTAATGAAAATATCCAAACAGCTGTTGTATTGATCTGCTGTTTTTTTCTTTGGCTTTTCTATTGATCAGTTTTCCCCCCCCCCATCTTTTTATTGATTTTTTTAATTAAGATAAAAAAATGTTTGAGTAAGTTTCCCTCAAAAGTGTGCTAGAAATTCTTGAGTTGATGATGAAATTTTGTTGTCTACAAGGGTTTTAGTTGTGTCTTAACCTTTGTGAACACTGTTTTTATGTGAAATCTGATGCTCTCTGTTTCTTTTTGCATAATGTTATGTTTTATGGGATCATGCATTTTCTACTCCCAAAATCCTAAAGCTGTCACTTTTTTTGGGCATAATGTTACATCATTTTCTTCAACTGCTCTTGTGCGTATTATATTGTTTTGTGAACATTTCTTCTCTGGGGTTTGTGTATCTTTCATTTTATCTGTAGGAAACTGAAATTCAGTTGTTCGCCTTTATCATTTCGAATCCGTGGAACTTTCTTTATGATAAAATATCGGTGTGGGTTAACAAAATGTAAGATTGTAATCATATACAATATGGTGCATTTATTCGAGGGTTTAATGTGTCTTGTTTCTTGAAATTCTTCTTTGATTAAATGAAGTACTTGTTGCTGCAGGTTCAATTATATGCAGATTCTCAAACATTAGATAGCATGGGTAAGTTAACAGAACAATTTATTGTGTCAGGTGCATCTTTTGGTATTATGCGCCAACAATAATTTCTTCTACAATCACTAACGCTCCCCTGAAATTTTCCAGGCAAGGAACATGCACTTGTCATAGCTAATCATAAAAGCGACATTGATTGGCTTATTGGCTGGGTCTTCGCTCAGGTGCTTACTCATATAGCTTTCTTCATATGTATGCGTTCCTGTGCGCTATTACATGCACTGTTCTAACTGTATGGTGCACTTTGCTTATATCTACTACTCACTTCTCATATTTGTTTGTCTTGGAAAAATAGCCCATTCCCAAAAGTAAGGTATTAAAATTGCTAAACTCCCAAAAATTGGTCTTAGATCTGAATTTAATACAGTGGATTCTGCTGTTGACCAATTTGCTGGATATATACCGGTAAATAATTGCCATCACTAGTGTTGCTAGCAGGAGCCAGAAACTGCAGGAAAATTTCCGAAGTAAACTACCCAGAATTCCCTTTAGCGCCAGATCCAAGGGAGAAACGTGATCCAGGAAGGCGACGTGGCTTTATTTTTCTTCCCTTTTTTGTCTCATCAAGTAGTTCCGCCATTGTTTCCGACAACTATCACCCTTCCACCTCTAATACAACCCACTGCCAGTCATTTACTGTGACTCTGAACTCTAGCAATAAATCTCACCAGTACTCCATGTCACGTAGCTAAGCCCTCCCTGGGTGTCATTACAATTTACAACAGCAAAAACTGTCAGCGGGGTCATGTCAGAAGGATCCTCTTGAAGCCTTACCCACATCACGGTCGAGATCTCGAAGTGAAATCATTGTATGTCAGAAAGAGAAAGGAGAGTCGAGGGCTTGATGACGTTTCCGGTGTCTTCAAAGGTGACCAGCAAACCAGTTATATCGTTGATGGAGAGATAAAGCTCAACGAAATTACAGTCAACTTCGACATTCTGGACATGAGAGAGAAGGATGAAGGGGGATACTGATTGGCATAGATGGAGATCAAGTGGTAGATTGCATTGTAGGACAAAATTGTTAGCCTTAGGTAAAGGTAATAAGGGAAATAAAAGTATATCTAAAAATGTTTGAATAGTCAAATGATGCTATTCTTTGGAATGGAGTATAAGTTGAGGGATTTACTGATGCTTAACAGAATAGAACCTCGTGTCAATATGCACTCTAGTTTGGAGTTAGTTAATCTTGTTATTTTTAGTTTTTATTAGTATTGTTATTTTTATTTTTATTCTGACCATATTGTTGCCTATGTTGATTCTATTTGATCATTCTGTAACAGCGTTCAGGTTGCCTTGGTAGCACGTTAGCTGTGATGAAGAAATCTTCAAAACTCCTTCCTGTAAGTATGTAAATTTGATCATGTTATTTCAAGAGTTTAGGCGAATGAGTAGATTCAGAGACAAATTTTTGTTTTGCTTAGATCGAGTGATTTATTTACCTATGAGTATGGTGTAAATATGTGTTCAGTAAACCATAATGGCTGGCACACTAGCTCAATTATATTTGGCGGGGCAGAAATGTCCAAAGTTTGGGTAATCAAGTCCATGAAATAGAGATCTGATCTTATTCTGGTCTCCTAGAAGGAAAACATTTCGTCTCATAGCGGCCTCGTTGCACTGGAATAGTCCGTTTTCTGTTGTCATGCGTTTCTGAAAGGCTGAATTGTATATTGTATAATGTGATAGCAGTAAAACTGCTGAAAATATGTTCTTAAAGCTCCTTGGCGATTCACTAGAAATATGGAGTTCCCTTGATTTCCATTGAGAGCTTATTGGTTGGTGGGTTACTTCCTGTTCCCCTTTTGGCACTGTCAACTGATTATAACTATAGTAATGTAAACAAACAGACAATACGAGGTATTAGAATATTTTAGCTTACATCCATTTGAGAGAAAATAATATAATCAATAATGGTACTCATTTTTGGGGTTGGAGGTAGTTTGTTAGTGCATTATAAAACTAATACTTCTATCGTGGACCGAAGTCATGTGGTTTTCCTAACATAAGACATAGTCAATATGATTTGATCACATGAAGGACTAGTGACACTTAGCTTTGTCAGTGAGTGCTTAATGACGCGCGTATAGAATTTCAGAAATAGAAGAAGAGAAGACGAGAGAGAAGGTGAAACACACAATTGGCTAAAAGCTCAACTCAAATATAATATCAACTCGGAATAAGTTTGAAGCATTACAACTTTATTTATAGGCCTAAACTATTCTCCTAGTAATACTAGGACTAAGAAATAATTAAACTATTACGGCACATAATAGGAAAGCAATTAGTTACTATAATTAAATAATACGACACGGAATAGGAAAGCAGCTAATCACTAAATAACACGACTTTTCTTATTCATAAAGGAACTAAAAAATAATTATAATCCTAATTCACCAAGGACACATATAAACCGATCAAAAGGCCTTGGGTCTTGGCTTAGTTGACAGTGTCCTGCATCAACTCTTCTCCGCTGAAAACAATTCGACTCTGCTAAGTAAGGAGGAGCAGGACCAATAATGCCTTTCTTGTTAGAAACACGATGAAAAACCACAGACTTCTTCAATTTCAAAGGTGGCACTTCAGTAGCAGAAGTGAGAGTGTATTTCTTGTCACCTTTAACAAAGGAATATGTATTGGCACATCTAGAATGTTGTACATCATGATCCCATATCCATGTGTGTCCCAAGGGTATATGGAAAGGCTTGAGTGGTAGAACATCACACATAACTGTTTCAGTAAGTTTGCCCACAGAGAAAATGACTATGCATTGCTTATTTACCCGTAACTTTGAATTATTAATCCAAGCAACATTATAAGGCTTAGGGCGTGGTTGCACTTCCAGTCCTAATTTCTTCACAGCTTCCTCAGAAATAAACTCAGCACAACTAACAGTATCAATTTCTAACGAGCACAATTGGCCTTTACAAGCTACTCTTGTTTGGAAGATTTTTCCCCTTTGTTGGAGTGGATCATTCTTTGACTTGTTGACTGGAAGAGGGCGAATAACTCCCACTTAATCATTGTCCAGATCATCAGCATAATACGGGAGACCTTTATAAAAATCTGATTCATTGGGATCACAAACAACTTCTTCTCTAGCTTTATCCACTTGCAAATCTTCTGAAGTTCCCTTTGCAACAAGTGCTACTGATTTTGCATAATAACCTTGATCGGAGAGGATGGACAATTATATGCATGATGGCCAAAGCCTTGACAATTGAAGCATCTAGATGTGTATGTCTGTATGAACTTCCTTGAGAAGAAGTTGAGGCACGGGTTTGGCGATTTGATATAGAAGATGTAACTTGAGATTTATCAAAAGGTTTACGTTGCTTAGCATCCTCAATAATTCGCTCACTCTTAGAGAGGGTTGTCGTATTAAATCCCTTTGCTGAATTATCCTTTTGCTACTCCTCTTCAATTGATTTAGAACCTTGCACCAAATAAGTGAACTGAACATAAGCTCGTTGTTGGTTATCTAGAGGAGCAAAGTGATGTTCCATAGCAGCTTTCATATCTCCCCACGTGGTGATGATTCCATAATGAATTCATTTGTATTGAGTCCACCAAATGCGAACATCTCCCTATAATTTAGCTTCAGCAAAGAATAATTTCCTTTCGTCAGTCAAGTTATACCAACAAAATAACATCTCCAAACTATGCAGCCGATCATGATAGATTCATAGTTATTAAAGGCGTGCCTAGGTGCAGGCGCAGACATGAATCCTTGAATGGGCTAGGCGAGGCGCGGGCCTTGAGGATGTGCACCTAGGCTCAAGACGCAGTTTTGACCACATCATGATCGTTTTTTTTTTTGTTAAAACATCTTGACCATTTTAAAACATAAATAACGCGACTCCCTCGTATTTCCGTTTCTCGTTCTCAACACTATTCTATTGGAAGACTCAATTCACGACCACGAAGCCTCCCAATCAACGTGGCTCGACTTGAAACAAAGAGCTAGGAGGTGAGCGAGCACCAGCGACCCTCCGTCGACTCTCCGACTACCCCCTTTTGCCCCGGTTAGGCTGACATTGACTATTTTGGGTTTTTTTTTTCTTTCTTTTTTGCACCCCTTCTTTTTCTGCTCTTTTCCCTTTCTTTGATCTTTCTTCGATCTTTCTTCATTTATATAGCTATTCAAGTTACTTTTATGTATAAAAGCATGATTTATATCTATATATTTTTGATAAAGGTCTATAATTTTACTATAACAGAGCATATTAGAATATACTTAAAATTTTTTAGCTTTTGTCACTGGGGTGCGTGCCCGCCTTGCGCTTTGCTCCTAGGCCCCGTGTACACCTATTGCGCCTTTATTAACTATGGATAGACTTCTGGATTATGATGACCACCATGAAAATCAATAACTTCTAGATTAGTACCTCTATCTACATTGGTCAAACGAGGATCTATCGTAGTTCGTGCTTTGGGAGTAGCAATTTTGTCGTGAGGGTGATGATTGATAGAAGAGTCATCTTCCAAGATAGGATCTTTGCCTTTCATGGCTGCGATGAACCTGTTCACAGCTGAGGTAAGCTCATCAATTGAAGTTCTCAATCTTTTTAAATCATTGGACACAATTTTGTTTACCGTGTGTAGCTCTTCCGGGAATTTTTCCAACTTTTCGTCGACAATGGAAGCATTCACCATGGTAGAAGATAGAAAAAAAACTAAGGGCCCGATTACGAGTCCTTTATATGGTGATATTGAGTGATATTGTATTGTTCACAATATGAATATGAGATGATACGAGTGATATGAGTTTATGAAGTAAAAGACTAAATTGCCCCCGTGATGTGAAATGTTTGAATGTGAGGAGAGAATTGAGGAAAGAGGAGAGAGAATGTGATGTGAAATGTTTGAATTGATTTGTGAGAGTGTATAGGTATAGGCCCGGGGTAGTAGATGGAAAGTGTTTGATATTGATATGTGATATTGGATGATATTAGGGTATAATATTGGAGATATGAGTGATATTACCATATCGAGAGATGTTGGACTCGTGATCGGACCCTAAGAATAGAGGGATTTTTTTTTGTTCTTATTAAAGCTAAAAACAGATCTGATAATAATAAAACTGTGGGTTGGGTTTGGTTATGAGGGCTTTGCGGTGGCTAGGGTTCGGGCTCTAGATAGCTGTAACTAGGGTTTGGGTTCGAGCAAGCAGCGGCTAGGTTTTGGGTTTCAGGCGGCGGTTAGGGTCTAGGGCAGATTTGGGTCAAACTGTTGGCTGAAGGTGAAGGGTTATTTGCGTAGTAAAAAAGGCTGAGGGGTTGTAGCACATGGGTAGAAAGAAGGGGGTTGTTTTGTAATAAATAGAAAAGAAGAAGCTGGAGCTAAGAACTTGTCAAGAACCGAAGGACAGGAACTTTGGCTTTGATACCAATTAATGGCGGAAGCATATAGAATTTCAGAAAGAGAAGAGAAGACGCGAGAGAAGGAGAAACACAAACGTGGCTAAAAGCTCAACTCAGTATAATATCAACTCTGAATAAGTTTGAAGCATTACAACTCTATTTTTAGGCCTAAACTATTTTTCTAATAATGCTAGGATTAAGACATAATTAAACTAGTAAGACACAGAATAGAAAAACAACTAGTTACTATAATTAAACTAAAATGACATGGAATAGGAAAACAACTAATTACTAAAAAACACGACTTTCCTAATTCATTAAGGAACTAAATAATAATAATAATCCTAATTTACCAAGGACACTTATTAACGAACCAAAAGGCCTTGGGTCTCCGCTTAGTTCACACTCGTCCTGCATCAGTGCTTGATGGTGACGATCAATGAATCCGTAGTGTAGATAGTTTCATACATAGGAAGTGTAAGGTCCACTTTGCTAATTTGCACCCGTTTTATATGTAAAATATTAATTTATGCAGTCATGGGACTTCAATGCTAAGCTTTTGGATGTTGGCCTAAAAATGTCAAAAACAGCTTAAGATTCATTTTGTTACATTTTTATGAGTAAATGGGAGCTGTTATGCTACCAAAAGCCGCATGCAGCACCTGCATATGCAGGCTCTGCACGAATGGATAAAAGGAAATCGAGGACGAAGCACTTAGCCTACCTTTAAGACAAGAATGGACTAGCTTGATTCTGTAATCATTTAGACCAGAGAGCTATAAGAAGGGAGGAGCATTCTTTTAAGAAAGCATCTGGTTCTTTCTTTCATCCATCCTAGATTTCTAAAATTATAGTGGTACACAACTTGGGTTGGACCAGTGTCGGATGTCATATCGCTGAACGAGCCCATTAATTCCCCACCTTCCCCCTCAACTGCCACCAAAAGTATTTCCCAAATGTCCATTTTGAAAAAGTGTTGACCTCAAATGTGTTCTCTTAAATTGTTACTAGGACTAACAATCTCTGTCAACATATGCAGGTGATTGGGTGGTCAATGTGGTTTTCTGAGTATCTCTTTCTTGAGCGCAGCTGGGCCAAGGATGAAACAACATTGAAGGTTTGATGTGTTTAATGCACTTAATGTATTATATGTTTACTCGTTCAGCACTTTGTCCCTCTAGCCTTAGCAGGTTTGTGTATTTGTGATTGAGAGTGTGTTTTAATTATTGTTATTGGAGGGAAATGGAAATTTTGTGCTTAATTTTCACAGGCTGCTTTGGGATTTCCTATTTGATATTTATATGAGCTTTGTTTGCTTTTTCCAGACAGGTCTGCAACGCCTGAAAGATTTTCCTCAGCCCTTGTGGCTGGCTCTTTTCGTTGAAGGGACTCGGTTTACTCAAGCAAAGCTTTTAGCAGCTCAAGAATATGCATCTTCAGCAGGATTGCCTGTTCCTCGGAATGTTCTGATTCCCAGAACTAAGGTTAGGCTTTTATTTCCTTTATCTTCTCTCGCTTTATCTGCCTACTGAGTGCCTTCCTTCTATCTAAGTTGTGAAGACCTTAATTTATGGTCTTGGCAAAGCTTTCATATATACTATGTTAACTTTCTGCTTGAATTGGAGGCTTCCATGCGTTGTTGAGTCTGTTCTTTTGTACTTCTTAAATTTGTTCAGTCTTGTCTATTAGATCCTGTCTATATCCGAGTACTTGCTTTGCTTTCAACTTGAGTTCCGTGTTCATCATCAATGTTTATGTTGACAGTGACGTGGTTGTACTATGTTACATTCATAACGATTCCTCCCTTCAATGTTAACTGGATGGTTACTGATTCTTGTCTTTGTAGTTCCATGGGAGAACATATCTAGTACAGTTTGATGAAATACCAACGTGCAATGAGAGTAATTGGCTAGATAGTTCTAAGGTTACAACACCTTGAACTGGAAAGTATTTTCTAGTTTTTGGCATATACTTCCTCTCACTCAATTATGTAAATTTGATTTTCAATGTGTACTGTTTCACCCACGGGCACAAAGTTGCACAGTGTTGGTAAGCTTTGTATGGACCAAAGCTTGCCTGCTTCCTAAGACTGCCATATGAAGTAGTCAAAGAGCTTAAGATCCATTTGCATTAGAGGGAAGTTGTACATACGAGGTTGATTAGTTTGGCAAGATCATAGATACTAGAGAGATTTGCTCGTGGAAGGCCAGTTTTCGGCATGTAAGTTCAGAAGGCATGTTTTTAGAGTTTAAACTTTGAAAAAGAATGCTATGACCTGAATGATAATGAGGTTATTGGGCTGGTCTTCTAGGTCTTATTTGCTTCCCTGGCGTAGGCCTAGGAAAAAGTGTATCCTACTTCCTATAATAGCAACTTCAATTCAAATTCCTGTAGCCTGGAGCAGTAGTAGACATTTGGGTGATACTTCTGGAGTTCATATGTTATTGCAAGGGTAACAATTACTCCCTATTGTACCTGAAAATTATGAAGAAGCTGGGATTGTTTTCTTGAATTGCATTGGACGTAGGTAAACCCAACACAAGCGGGCGGCTTTCTTTTTTGTTCTTCCGTTTTACCGATCATCTTTTTGACATTGAGGAACAGAGGAAATGTCTTTGTCAACTTGGTATGATGTGCAATGTAAATGTGGGTGATACATTATTTCGCTGCTCATTTAGAAAATAGATGTGTGGAATAGTTTCAGCTATTATTGGGCTTTATCAGGTGATGTGATGGACATGGTTTTTTTTTGGAGGTATTGGTGAGCACTCCCTATAGTTCCTTTAGAAGAGCTCTGCCACCAACGAGCAGTTGGTGCAGTGGTGCCAGGGGCTGCACTTGGAAGGACGGACTAAGGTTCGATTCCCCGCAACTACGTTGGGAGAGGTTTAAAACCTTAACCCCGGGACCCGCCTCGAACAGGTGGCCGGACACCTGGGCTTAGACCAAAAAAAAAAAAGAAGAGCTCTGCCTTCTATTTCAAATGAGCGGTTTTGATGTCTTGTTTTGGGAATGGAGCTTGTATAAGCTATTTCAAATTTATTTTTGCTCTAAATTAATAATTTAGAAAAAAGATATAATAATCATGAGAATTCAGAGCATTTATGGGAATTATTTAGTGATTGAAATGTTTTTAACTTTCAAACACGGACTCTTCGAGTGTATGTGTAAGCACCCATAAAACCCACACTAAAAAAGATGAGGGGACTTTGTATGATTATAGCCGACCGGATTTCCGCGCTTGGGTCATTAAGTATTTGTTTGTGGCTAATACATAAAACTAATGATTCTGAAACTCTTAATGCTAAAGCTGAAATCAATCTTACCAAAAATGATCAACCTTGTAACAATAGGCGGTTTATATTACTGAAAGTTGACTGCATTAAAGTTGCATGAGATAGCTAGCTATTTTGATTTATGGAATTCACATCTTACGAAATTTCCCCCCTTTTCTGAAGTATCTAGTTGTATTCTACTGCTTTCAGGGATTTGTTACTGCTGTTACCCACATGCGCTCTTTTACTCCAGCCATTTATGACATGACTGTTGCAATTCCAAAAGCTTCAACTCCACCTACAATGCTGAGGCTCTTTAAGGGGCAGTCTTCTGTGGTAAGCCTTCATGACCCGATTTTCAGGTCTTTAGTGTTTTGTGCTTGGTTGTATTTGTTGTGTGTGGCTATCTTTATCAAACATCTCTTAATAGGTAATGTCCCTCTTCTGTTTTCTTTGTTTGGAATATTTTAGCTTTTGATTTTCGGGGAAATCATTGGGTTCTTCAAAAAGTAAACTAGGACAATAGTATTTGCAAGATCTATATTACATGGAGAGGGAGTGGTTACTGTAGATGAACAGTGCAAAAAGCTCAATTTCCAAAAAAAAAAGAGAAAAGATGTCATCCTATGTAGAAAAGCTATTGGGATTTGTTTTGTGAAGAGAGAGAGAGAGAGAGAGAGAGAGAGAGAGAGAGAGAGAAGGGAGGGGACGGGAGGGGTTGTG
>JAOWAN010000014.1:2741959-2765569 GCA_028566635.1 Lobelia cardinalis
TTTAGCATTTGTCAACATGTATTTGTTTAAGTTTTTTTATAGATCCGATTCGTCTGTTTCATAACCCGATCCAAAAATTGGGTTTAAAAAGATGTAGCGTTAGAGACCTATATTTAGAAAGGGCCTCACAGCAATTCATCTGTGACTTTTCAATTTACACAGATGATCCTACTTGCTTGGCCACACCCAAATAGGGTTTGGAAGAACCAAGACACTAAAGATTAAAGGGAATACCGTGACAACATTAGTTAAAGGGAAGTCTTGACCAAATGGATACATGGATGACGCCAAATTGGATTTAAGGACTAAATTACAATTGCATATATAGAAATCACTTTCATTCTTCATTGCTATATCAAATCATGCTGACAGACCTAATTAACGAAAATATATTTTTATGTGAATAACTAAATTTTAATTTTTATGTAATATATATATAAAATTACTAAAATGCCCCTATTTCAGTATGGTAATGGTAATACTGCGGTAATGGTTTTCATTACCATTACCTACCAAAAAAGTCGGTACAGTATTTCGGTAGAAATGTTTTGACAATTTTTGGTACGTAGAGCAATCGATATGATGGGGCAATTGACATTTTTTTTCCACCGCTAAGAAAATGTCCTTGCTCGAGGCACGGAGGAGAAAACATAAATTACGAAAGCGTAATGAAGAAAATTAAATAATTAAAAAATAAAGAATTAATTAAATTATTAAAAAATAAAGAATTAATTAAATTATTAAAAAATAAAGAATTAATTAAATTATTAAAAACAATTAGAATCCGTTTCGATTCATGTTCACCTTACCCTTGGCTCGGAGCAAAAAAATTAAATTAAATTAAATTATTAAACAGCAAAGGCAAGAAAAAAAACAAGAAAGGTGCTTAGATACAATAAATACATGATGCATACACAAATGGCAAGCTACTAACTTGGAGATTTCAACTTGATTTGACTAGCTGGCATTAGTGCACAATATCAGCACTAAATCATGCTGGACTATAGCTCATTCCCTTTGTGTTATAGGTTGAAAGCCTTCTGGAATAGTAATGGCAAAGAAATCCGTGTAAGTTCAAATAATCACCACGGATTACATCATACACAGGACGATCACAAATTACTGTTCTATTTGTCATAACTCATATCAATTGAGTAAAATTGTATTATATATATACATATATATAGGGACGTGATTAGCTGCGAATCACCCCTAATTTGCGAACTTGCGAGCCACAATAAATCATCAAAATTTCATCTGTGAACCATGAAATTGATATAACAGTGAATCATGAAATTTATGAACTGTGAACCATGAAATTTATAACTGTCAACTATGAAATTTATATAACTGTGAACCATGAAATATGTGAACTATTAATTTATAATTGTGAACCATGAAATTTTATAATTGTGAACAATGAAAAGTCAACGAAAGTCAACTGTAAAACGTGAAATCTGAGACCCACGAAATTTGTGAACAGTGGTTCGTAAGTTCGCAAATTATTTGTTGATTTTAATCGATCAACTACCTATATATATAGGGTCTTACTCTACTAGGAACCTAACTATTCTGAGCACCTCCTACATATATATATATATATATATATATATATAAATATAATTTCTGGCTACCTATTGTTTAAATGTAGGTGCCAGAGGTTGATACAGCCGTGAGATCTTTGACGGTTATGTGGGATGGGAGCATGATTGTTGCTGCAAACAACCGGGGAACATGCTATGTTTGGCGTTTGTTGCGTGGGACGCAGGTACTTGTCATCATGAATTTGAAGCCTGATGCTTCATTTCAATCAGATTTTATTTTAAGTTCTAACTATCATTACTTCTGTTGCAGACTATGACCAACTTTGAGCCACTGCATAAGCTACAGGCTCATGATGGCTACATACTTAAATGTCTCCTTTCACCGGAATTGTGTGAGCCAAACCGGTAGGATTTCTAAAGTTAACCCTCTTATCATGTTTTTCACACCAATTTTGGTGTTGTCATCAGTTTTTAATTAACACCCATCTCTTGTTTTCTCAAGTGAAAGTTGCATCTATCATTTTTTGTACATTTGTCTTCAAATGTTTGTTAGGTATCTGGCTACTGCATCTTCTGACCATACAGTCAAGATTTGGAATGTAGATGGTTTTACCTTGGAGAAAACATTAGTTGGTATGTATCTGAGCTTCATCAAAATGCTGAATATCGTTTTCCAACATTTTTCTTGAAGCCTGATTGATACCTCCTTTAGGTCATCGACGCTGGGTTTGGGACTGTGTTTTTTCTGTAGATGGTGCTTTTCTTATCACAGGTACTTATTTGAATGTAGTAGTGTTCAGTCAATTAATTTGCATATCAATAATTGCCTTATCATCCGTGCTTAATGACTTCATCCTTATTCTTACATTTTCAAGTTCTCTTGTGATATGTTCAGCGTCTTCTGATTCAACAGCGAGGCTTTGGTCGATGTCCACTGGTGAAGACATCAAAGAGTATCAAGGGCATCATAAAGCAACAGTTTGCTGCGCTCTCCATGATGGGGCTGACCCCTCCGCATGCTGATCTCAAAATCATCCTCTATACATGAATGTGTATATAAGTAACTCTAGAGAAGCATTTAGTCAACATATGGGATTCCCTCTAATTTATTCATCAAAGGCCAAAAATCTCAGTTCAGAGGTAGTTCCTAGGTGGTTTTGCTGTTGTCTGCATTTTCATGTATTAGCTTTATTGTGTGTGTACATAATGTCCGGTTATTGTGTATTTGACCCTGGGCAACCATTCTTTTCTTTTCCCTGTGGTCCAATAGAATCCTTAGTGGAGCAAAACCATTGATGACAACTACTCATATTATCCTTGCAGTGATGGTCTGTTGTCTGTCAAATTTTGAATATACCTATACATATAGGTGGTTAGTTCAACGGTTGTGCTTGTTGGGGACGTGCCCCTTTGTCATTCCATTGGGAGTGTGCAAGTAATTTAGTAAGTGGTGGGAAGTGAGGTTCTTGGAGAGGTTGGGGGATGGGAACCTTTGCAATTCCATTGGGGAGCGACTGTCCGGTGATGATTAAAATGAGGTTCTACGATGGCAGTAGTGCTGTAGTGGTGGTTGTGACAGTCTTTGATGGGTTATCAGTATCCATTGTGGTGGTTGTGATGGGTTGCAGATGATCCATGTCGGCAATATGTGGTTGCCTGACACATGGCTATGACAAGGTTGCAAGTGTTTGTGGGCCATTTGGACCAGGTAAGCTTGGGACAGGAAAGTTTCATTGTGCTGATTTGTTTTTGTGGTTTAGTAGTTTTTTTTTTTGTTTTTTTTATTTTTATGGAATTGAGATTTTCTTTCCCAAATGGTGCTTCATCCAATGTCACGTGGCTTTTAAAATCGACACATATTCTAAAATTTAGAGTTTAAAATTTTAGAATCATCTTTTAAACGGTTGAGATATAATGTTAAAAAGATGGGATAGGAAGTGGGTACCATTTGGGACGAAAGATTTGGACTCTTTTTTATGTCTTGCTTTGTTCATTTTTCTTTTCTTTTTACTGGTTGTCAATTTATTGAATTTGAGATGGTGCGGCAGTTAATTTGTATTTTGGCGCTTTGGTTTAAGTTGAATACATGAATGCAGAAATCTAGTTGAATGTTGGGAATCTTGAATCTAATGTGGGCACATAGTTCTCAAGAAATTTGTGAAAAGTAAAGTGGTGAGACCATTTTTCTTGTTAAGGATGACATGCACAAAAATAAAGACATTCTTCAAGGTTCAATTGGTAGTTTTCAATGCAAAATATTTTCGTTTTTAGATGCTTAATTAGCGCCTTTGAAATACTTGTTATCAAGATCCTATTATTATTATTTCTTAGCAAATTGAGTACATATGCAAATTTCTATCATTGAAAAAGAGCTTTTTAGTTTATAACTTTAGGTGGAGCTTTGCTTAATTAAATAAATCCAAGCACATACTTTCTTTCAATAGATTAGCCATTTATTAGAGGCTTTCCACTGTAGGAACAAAACTGTTTTTCTTTTTTCTTACTCATGATCATCAGGTTTTTGATATTTACGGTGAATGTCGACTAATTCAGATTCGAGCTCTGTAAGAGCATATGACGGCAATAAATTTCATGCATATATTTCCTTCTAATAGTTCTTGTTTTGAACTAAAGAAAATGGCCTGAACAGATTTCTAGTTGTCAAAATGCAAGTATATTTCCATTGTGTTAAGTGGCAGTTTATTGCTAGGCTTGTTAGAACATCTCCAACAATAATTCTTAAAGCATTCACATTAAAGACTTTGGGAGGAGTTAGTCTTTTTTTTTTTTTTTTACTCACTGGTATCAAGAACTATGTACTTACTAATTCCGTTTGATTCGGATCACGCACCTAGTATTGGCGGGTGAGTCTTTCAATAATTTTTTTTTGCATACGGTGACACTTAAACTCGAGACTTCCCTTAAGCAAATTCAAGTCGCTTACCACTTGAACCAGCTCCCGTTAGTTTGGGAGGAGTTCTTTAAGAATACGCTGCAGCATATTTTCAAAGCATTGATCAAAGTTCTCCCAATAATGACAAAAATTCAGGCACTCCAGCCCGGCCACAAATTTTTTGGCTGGCAAAGGACGAGTCATTCACAGAAAGATGTCATCCGAATTTATGATGTCCTTAATTAGAATTAAAA
The DNA here is from genome assembly GCA_028566635.1 of Lobelia cardinalis. Lineage (NCBI taxonomy): Eukaryota > Viridiplantae > Streptophyta > Magnoliopsida > Asterales > Campanulaceae > Lobelia > Lobelia cardinalis. The sequence continues at coordinate 2,746,651 of JAOWAN010000014.1, forward strand.
AATGTAACTTTTTAAAAATTCACCAGTGAAAATATTTTTTCCTAATCTTTGAGTAGAAACCAAATTATATAATGTTTGTGTAATTTTTTCAAATCCCAAATTTTCTCCTTGTACTTCACAAATTTTTATTTTACTTGCCATAGCAATTGTAAACACATACGATCGCAAATCTTGACTATACATCTTAATCGTTGACTAAGTGAATAAACCTTAAAACATGAATTAATAAAAATTTGAAATATAAAAGCATAATTGATAGTTAATCATTGAGTCCTTTCTCTTAGAATCCCATCTCATAAGGGATAGTCTAATATCAAAATTACTCTCAAACCAATCTTACTTGGTAATCATTCTCACAAACTAAATTAATATTTGAGACGAAAGTGATATTGGTGATTAATAGAATCGAAATCGAGTCATAGTGGATTGACCTTGCTTGTCATTGCTATATTAGTTAGAAGTAAGTACGGACTTATAAAATATTATTTTTGGATTGTTGAAAGTGAAATATCAACACAATTTTGATAAAATGATCAATTCAACTTGAATTACTCATAACTTAAATCGAATCAATGCGACTTGATCACAACCCCGACTTTGTTAAATTTTTTTAAAAAGAAGATTCTTAGTGATTTTCCACTTTTATCGTGATTCGAACTTATGATTTTGATGAGCCCCAGTTTGCCTAAAGGCCCAACGGGTAGGACTGACTAAGGAGAGAGCGAACTGGGCCTCACGGAAGGACAGCGGTCCGACCATATCCATCCCAGCTAGGCGTATCTATCCCAAAGGACGGCATGGGCGTCTGATGGCCACTCTCACACTCCAATAGACCAGAGCAGTTCCAACTACTTCCCCCTTGGGCCTTACCTCCCTCTCACAACCAGCCCACGTGGGGAAGTGTGGATTAGAACTACGCCAACCTCCCATAAGACACCCCTCCTTCTCATCATGATCATGCCAACTACCACCTGCTCCGCCATGGCTGCTAGATATACTCTCCTCCATCACCTTTCTGAAGGTAATCCACTTTTTCTCCCGAGAGAATTGCTGCCAAAATATATACACACACTTTCATATCTCACACGTGAGCAATCGCCTTCACGTCCATCTCAGGACTGATCGGCATTCCTCGTGTCTATTCCCACGGAATACTTATTCTCACGCCGGAGCGTGTGAGCGAGGTGAAAATCTCGCTCCTCACGTTAGGTGTTTTCCTCTGTTCTTTGCAGATCTTCTACTAGTAGCACCATATCATTAAAAGAGAGCCGACCCCTGCACAACACGTGGATCGTGGAAATATCACGGCACGATCGGTGGTTCCGTTGCCGGGACAACAATAACATCCTAAGCACCAGACTACAACGACGTTCTACCCAGTTTCGATGACAACTCATCTCTCTAACTCCAGACAACCTTAGTCGCACCCTTCTAATGGCACTCCCCTCGGGAATGACAAAGGAAACAATGACGAAAGCAACAGGGGACTTGAGTCCAACATTCACCTCCCAAAAATCTCCCGTAGACACCGACCCGAAGAAGAGCGTTATATGAACCGTGATGACTACGACCTAAGGCAACACATTAACAGGAGTCTTCGTTCCACCCATCAGTCAGAATCTTCCCACCGGACAAGCCCCCATCTATCAGACGGGCAACGAGTCCGTCACCTCAGAGCTTAAGGAGATCAAATTGCCCATCTGATTGCCATCAACAACGAGCTCCTAAGAAGGGGAGAGTCGCCGATTGAGGGCCGCGCCGTCCTCGAGATTCGAGAAGGTGGCAGACGAAGGCGAACGAGGCAGAAGGACGACTAGGCAGATTCTCACTACTCGAGGAGCCTTCATGGCTGCCTGAACTACGATATGCGGAGAGAAATCCATAGCCGCCTCCAATGGGACGATGGCCGCCCCCCTCTAGCTCCGAGGGAAAGGCGGCCAACAGTCGATAAGAATGGCAAGGAAAGCCCCCAAGAGAGGAGCGTGGATCACAAGCCCCTCAGACGTGCTTATAGAGGAAAGCCTTCTCAGGGCAGACGGACCGCGAAGAGACGGAGACAAATAGAACCACACTACTGGCAGGCAAACAATCTTAAGGTCTTCTATAGATAGACTTGGGAAAGAATGTACCATTTCCCCCTCTTATAGAAATTCAGAAGTTTAATGCGAATTCAGATTCCTTGTTCACACTACTTTCCCATCTGCTACAAGCGTTAAGGCAGGCAGGACCATCAACGGCCATCTGACCGCCCAAAGTATAAGCACGTCCTAACACTTGCCTCTAAGAGGTACGACTATTAGAAAAAGGCTCCTTGCCAAGCGCAAGGTCACCCTAATACTCATCCCTAAGGGATGCGGCTATTAGAAAAAGGTCTCTTGCCAAGCGCAAGGTCACCCTGATACTCATTCCTAAGGGATGCGGCTATTGGGAAAAAGGTCCCTTGCCAAGCGTAAGGTCACCCTGATACTCATCCCTAAGGGATGCGACTATTGGGAAAAAGGTCCCTTACCAAGCGCAAGGTCGCCCTGATACTCATTCCCAAGGGATGCGACTATTGGGAAAAAGTTCCCGTGCCAAGCGCAAGGTCGCCCTAATACTCATCCCTAAGGGATGCGACTATTATGAAAAGAGCCCTTGAAAAATACAAGGTCATGACACGAATAAACTTCCCTGAGGAGGATACAAGCGTGCTTCCCCCCCCCCCCCCGGGGGGGGGGGGGGGACAACAAGCACAATAAGTAGGATTTACGACATTTCAAAAACTCCTAATAGGGGGACAACTCATCATCACCCTTGTTGGTCAACAATAAGCGCTCTGGTCACACTCACTCAGAATTCAGAAATATGCTAGTAATTTTTGAAACACAAAGGGGAAAGCACAGCCAAATAAGAAGCTAAGAAAACATCCCCATACCCCTCCATCAAACTGCTCAATTACAACTTAGGGACGAGGGGAAGGGGATAACTGGTTACAACCAAACTCGAGCGGACTAATAAGTACGGGCTTCAGATAGGCCATCTCCAAAAAGAAAAAAGCGAGGAACAAGGGGAAATCTAAGCGCCCTCTTCTGCGGCGACCATAGCAGGTTGTTCCTCCACCACGTCCAGAAAAATCGGCTCTTCAGTTCGAGGAGTAGCAAGGACACCCTCGGAAGTTGCATCAGGAGGGATTTCGGCCGCAGTCTCCACAAGAGGGTCACCGCTGACCGCCTCCACTGGAACCTTGTCGGATAAAATAGAGACCAGGTTGGGGATAGCGACCTCAGGAGGCATCCAGGCAGGCAACTCATCCTCAATATCGTTCTTAACAATGGACCTAAGGTACCCTTCATCAAAAGGAACCAAAGAGTGCCCTCGCCTCGCCTTCTCCCCAGTTTGATCGCTATTCATCTAGGAAACTAGGTCATCCAACTTAATCCCAGAAGCTGCGGCCACCCTGCAGATATGGTAATGACCCACGTCATACGCTGGCTCGGCCCTCTTCTCCGCATAGTCTTCAAACTCCTGAGAGGCTTGATACTCCGCGAGCTGGGCCGACACGACGCCCTCCACTTCCGCTCGCATTTGCTCCAACTCTCCGCTAAGCCGAGTGACCTCACTCCTCTGCTTCAATTCCTCCCTATAGACCTCATTCTTATCACGAACGTGATCAGTTCGCTCCTTTTCGAGTTTGGCGATCAACTCATGTATCCTATTGTGAGACTCCCTCAAGGCCTGGCCCCTCAGCTTCACTAGGTCAGCCTGGGCCTTCAGATCCATTTCCAACACCACCCATTAACAAAAAATGCATGACACTTAGACAAGACGTTCAGCGAGCTGCGATCATCAGGAAAGAAAGCTCGGACCAATCTTCGCACTCAAACGAGGGGACAATAGATCGCGGACACCAAACCAATGCACGGCCCAGCAAACTCAAGGTAAAAGCCCAACGGGCAAGCCCATCACCACAAGGGAGCACTCGAGCCGCGCAAACACTATGACGATCTGATTGAACGCCCGGCGGGCAAACACATATGATCACCCCGATGCTGTATCTATAGTCCGCCCCATCATCATCGCTCCGTGTCCGCGTCAGCAGGGAAACATGATAGCTAATTTTAGGCGATCACATCAGGCTTAAATCTCTCCAAACAGACATGAACTCCGTCCATCTCCCTTCCCAATAAGTCGCACGGGCCATCAACCGTTCACGTGTATAGAAGAAGGGGAAGCTGAGATTATAAAACCGCTGGCCGGACCGCCAACGATCCAAGATAACGCCAAGCACCGATGATCGCCCAAGAAGACTAGGGGACACCCTCCAAGCTTAGCAAAAGTGCCCATTCATCAAAAATCCTAACAGGGGGACAGCACGTGCCCGCCTATCGCCACTCACCGACATCATCGATAGAAGTTGTGTTAGCAATTTTTGAAAAAAAAAGAATGCTTGACCGCCTTCGCCGCTCTCGGTTTGATCGCCCCCATCACTCGCAGTTTAAAAGCAGAAATCAAGAACACAAGAAACAAAAAGCGACACGTGCCTTCGGAGGCTAATCGAAAAGCAGAAAGTCTCCGAGTACCACCGTGAAAGACCCATGAATGCCAAGAAAAGAAAAAATCATACGAGAAGGGCTTCAGAGATTCAAGGGAAGAAGGGCCTTTCTGACGGAGCAAGGCCACATATTTTCTTTCTCTCAAAAACTTCCCTGCAATTCGGAAGCATGGAGAGGCAGAAGGAAAGCTCCTCCCCCTTTATAGGGTGAACCGCGGCTAACAGGGTCCGATGGATAGGGAGAAGATATTCCAAAAACCAAAGAACGAGGCGGTTTTTCAAATATCTCAAATGGCTAATGGGGAAATGAGCCGCCTTGGGAGAACGTAATGACAGTTACTGCCCCGTCACTTTCGCCTCCCATGCGCATGCGCTAGTCCAGATTGACACGACGGCGCACTCGGGAGTACGCGCGCATTTAATGCCCCGGCAGTTACTCTTCCCCACGCGCATGCGCCGATTCAGATTAATAAGACCCGCATTAATAACCGCAAACGACGTCGTGACAGAAACACTTTTCGACTTCCATCGCTACAAAAATGCATAATGCATAAGAAGAAAATAGGCTGGACAGGGCGCACAACTAACGCGGGCACCAGATCGCCTAATTAGTCTTTCAAGGTCGTACCTCCCCTCAAAAGACTGAGGGACAACTGATGAGCTCCAGTTCGCCCAAAGGCCCAACGGGTTAGACAGGAAGGGCCCAACAAGCAGGACTGACTAAGGAGAGAGCGAACTGGGCCTCATGAAAGGACAGTGGTCCGACCATGTCCAGCCCAGCTCGGCGTATCTACCCCAAAGGACGGCATGGACGTCTGATGGCCACTCTCACACTCCAACAGACCAGAGCAGCTCCAACCACTTCCCCCTTGGGCCTTACCTCCCTCTCACAAGCAGCCCACGTGGGGAAGAGTGGATTAGAACTACACCAACCTCCCAGAAGACGCCCCTCCTTCTCATGATGACCACGCCAACTACCACCTGCTTCGCCATGGCTGCTAGATATACTCTCCTCCATCGTCTTTCTGAAGGTAATCCACTTTTTCTCCCTAAAGAATTGCTACCAAAACACACACACACACACACACACACACACACACACACACCTTCATATCTCACACGTGAGCAATCGCCTTTAGGCCCATCTCAGGACTGATCGGCATTCCTCGTGTCTATTCCCACGGAATACTTATTCTCACGCTGGAGCGTGTGAGCGAGGTGAAAACCTCGCTCCTCACGTTAGGTGTTTTTCTCTGTTCTTTGCAGATCTTCTACTAGCAGCACCACATCATTAAAAGAGAGTCGACTGTCGCACAACACGTGGATCGTGGAAATATCACGACACGATCAGATCTATTCAAAACAAAAAAAAAACGTATTATCACTGAACCGCAGATCGTTGTCTTGTTAATTGAATCATTGTAACTTCCAATTATTATCCTCTGAAAATGAGGAAGTTGTTTTTTGACGACCAGCTTGAGCACCAATTGGATCATTGTCTTGATTATCTATATATAAAATCATCATGCAGCTAATAGAAATTATACCGAGCGCATATGCGTTTCTAACAAAGAGCGTCTATGTGCTCGGTATTCATTCTAATGTGTTGTTTTATTCATGTTTAATACCTAAATGTTCATTTTTTTTACTAATGTTATTATTGATTTTTAGTAACAATTATAAAAAATAATAAAAATAAATATTTGATTTTAAAATATGAATAAAACAACATAATAGAATGAATACGGAGCATTGACGCTCCTTGCGAAGAGCGTCTATGCGCTCCATATACCATCTGTGCAGCTAATGCTTAATTGATACAGAGATCATACTCGAATAAATGAAGTGGATTTTGAGGTTTTGGGCCTCAAGAGGAGTATCAAAGCTGTAACTGATTATTGGTCACACAAATATTTCTTGTTACGTGTAACAATATATGAGGCTTTAAAGATGCTTCCAAGGAGGTACTACTAGGAGGCCTAAAACACACACACACACACATACGTACGCAAGTAACTAACCACCACAGAGCCAAAGATTCAAATGGACCCACTCAACAGTCACTATCTCCCTTTCCCTCCCATTTAACAGAGGCAATAGAAAAGGGGAAGAAGAAACTGAAAATCTCCCAAGAACAGGGGAGTAAAGATTCTTCCACCCCGAACTATGGAAGCTTTCTACCTTAATTTTGAACTCAACCCACCACACATTTCTCCAATCTCATCAAAACCCACTTCAATTCTTCGCAATATTCATCAATTTTCGTGCTCTAATCACAGGAATACACATAAGAAACACTCTAGAAGACTAATACCTCAAGCTTTATCTAAAGAAAAATTCTACCCACGAAATAAAAACGTAGAATTTAGGGGATTAAACCAAAGTTTGGTGAAATCGGTGGCAAAAGGTCTTGTAGGGTTTGCTGCTGCAGTATCGGTTTGTTTAGATTCTTCAGCTCAAGCCGAGTCTTTAACGGTGTCCTTCCCAATTTCTAGAGCGCATGAGGTGTTTGATTCTTTGTTCAATTAATCTTGTTTAATGTTTGTGTTATTTTTTTTCGAATTTATGGATGAGTATTTTACTTTCAGTTTTATGCTGATCCTTAATTCAAATTTTGGTAGGTGAATACAGTTCAGAGAACTTTGGTGGAGACTTGGGGTCTGATTAGAGAGACATTTGTTGATCCAACTTTCAACCATCAAGGTAAAACTTTGCTCAATTTTGTTATTTCCTTTGTTTGGTGTTCACTCCTGCGCTATAAGATTTTGTTGGATGAAGGGAATGAAATCAAATTTGGGTGAAATATTCTTGGTTACCATGGAAATCAAAATGGGAGGTCGACGCACAATACAAACTTTCAGTTTTATATAGCATGCATAACAGTGTTATACAAGCTCCCCTTTCATTCCGTTTCCCTTGCAAAATCCATGAACTAAAGCAAGACTTTAAATGTCAAACACTAAGGAGTATAGGAGAAATTAGGGAATTCCCATCATTACTCACCTTAAAATTGATTATTGATAACTTATATGTTTGAAAAAGGTCCTGTTAAACATGTCAAATGTCTTTACTTTCTTATTTTTATGTAGCCCTCCAATATATATAAATTGACGGGTGAATTGGGCATTTAAAGTTTTTAAATTTCTTTGAACAAAACCTTATACTCCCTCCACCCAATATATGAGTGTCCTTTTTGACAATATTTGTTTAACATGATTAAAGTTTTGACCAAGTACTTATAAATATTTACTTCTTTTTGTGAATTTCTAAAAGTTATAATTGGTAGTTTACTTAATATTCTTAAAGATAATACATATTCTGTCGGTCTGAAAATGAGTGCCAATTGTTCGTCCCATAATAAGTGTCACTTTTCCAAAAATCTACCATTTTGATATAAATTGTTCCAATAAGATTATAACATTCGGAAACTACACTAAGAATACTACAAATTTAGTGTTCGAAATGTTTTTTAAAAAAAGGCTAAAGCCTAATCGAATTTCTATCCAAAAATGAACCAAGGTGACTCGAAATTGACTTATTTTGGGAGGGAGGGAGTATATGTTAAATAGCAACTTCATAATATCTTAGGTTGATTTTATAACCATTTGCTATATATTTGTGGGAAAACAGAAGTTTAATGCTGCCCCACAGGCATTGTTAATTGACTTATATTTTTGGTTTGAAGTGTTTCAATGGAATTTGTTTCCATATTTCTACTGTGTCTTGGTTATACATGTATACTGAATGTCACTGACAGAAATTTTTTCTTCATCAGATTGGGATTTGAAGATGCAACAAACTATGGTGGAAATGTTTCCACTTAGATCAGCAGATGCGGCATATAGCAAAATTAGAGGAATGCTTTCTACTCTTGGAGATCCATTTACTCGCATTATCAGTCCAAAGGTATTAAATGTTGCTTCTAACATTTACTGCTGTGTTTTTTTAGACATTAGGAATTTGATCATTCCCTTGAACGTCTTTTCTAATTTTTTTTGGTCACGAGGGGCTGGCCTCGGAAAGTGATTTGAACCTCAGACCTCACACTTTGTGAGGCCTTGACTCTTGAACTGGGCCAGCTCTCAGGGTTCAATCCTAGAATGTAACGAAGTCTTCTTATACGCCAAAGCTACGACGGATTAAAATGAGAATTTTTAGCTTACTATAGTTATAAATAATTGCATAAATTTCTTGTTCCTGTATAAGTCCCTCCTGCCAGGTATAGTCTAGCCTTAGTTTTATGCTCAATAGCTTCTAGGCTTCAATTTGACATCACGCACTTTCTTTTTCCTCTTCTTACTTTTCTAGTGGTTGTTGCCAATTGGGTATCTCTATTCAAGTACTTAAGTAATGGTCAATAGCGGTTCTTACATGCAGGAATACCAAAGTTTTAGAATTGGAAGTGATGGAAATGTACAGGGCGTTGGTCTCTTCATTAATGTCGAACCGAAGACAGGGCATCTGGTGAGTTATTGTCCGTGAATGTGTTCATACTATTTTACTTTAACAGCCAACAAAATTTAATTAAATTAAAAATCGTAAGGTAAATGCCAGATATTGCACAGAACCAAATGAAACACCAAATTAGTATTGTTTCCGCCCAAGAAATAACATTTTACGAGGCATCAAAGTAGAGAGGCTTGCTCCCCTCCCTTGAACACAACTTTGAAAACATCAGTACTCATCCTTATCTTCTCACAAAGCCAAGTATTACTCACACCAATTTGTTAATAACAGAGGCAATTTTGAAACATAAGCTCAAAACTATACAGCAGGCGAAAAGCTTGAGCACCACAGTAAAGCCTCCCAGAACACCAAAATTAAATACTTTTTGACATTAAATCTATATCGCTAACCATTCTGGTCTTCCACTTGTGTTTGTCTTGATTCCTCGAGCACCTTTGCTATGAAGGCAATCCCTTTTTTTGGTTGCTTGTTTCTTAGGTTTTAAACCAATATTTTCTCCCCAGTTCACAACTTCCTCTGCCTCCCAGTTGATCTCTTCTATCTTCTCCTTTTCAGAGTGCACTTTTGTTGTTTCATCAAGGATCTTTGGTTCCATTTTCTTCTCGGTTTTCTTCACTGAGCTCCACCCATGATTTCTCCTTCCCTTCTTCATTCCTCCTTTACACCTCCTCCTACAGACTTTTCCCTTTTCCACACACCTGCACTGTCCCAGACACTTTTAGCCCTTGTTAAATGTGTATGCTTACTTGACCATCCATTTCCACTTTCCCGCTTCCCATATCCTTAGTATTTCCTTTGATTTCCGCTCAATGAGCCTTCCACCTTATTTAATTGACTGTTGAAGTGTGCAATACTGAGATTTTCCCCATCTTCATCTGCAAATGTTTCCCTCAATATTCTGTTTCTGCCATTGTTCATATTACTTAGTTGGTCCACCATGCAGTTCAACACCGAACTTCTTCCCATCAACTATTGTTGATGAATGAGCGTGTTAGCCACCCTGATATTTGCTTTGTAAACGAATGCAGGTTTCTGTGACTTTTGTTGATGCCAAAACTGCTTCTGTTGTGGTTATCCTCTATCTATCATTAACTCCTATGCCACCCTTCAAAATTTGGTATAGAGAAACATGTAATGTTGGCTATTCCTATCTAGAGGCCCTCATGATGTTATGACCATGTTTGGATGTTAACTTACGGAAAATTCATCTGAATTTTAGGTTGTCATGTCTTGCGTAGAGGGTAGCCCAGCTGCTCGTGCTGGAATACATGCAGGAGATGAGTTGATGGAAATTAATGGTATGTCAATGACTCTAACTTTTAGCAGACTTGGCGATCACCTGGGATGCTTTAAATAATGAAATGTTTTTCTGTTTATTATCTATTAGTAATAAGGGAATAAAGTAATTTCATTTCTCCAACTACAGCGGTCTATGGTGATCTTTCAGTTATGCATCTCTATTCCTAAATATATGCATCTTTAATTATACCATTGAATGTAAAATCTTAAGTCTTGGCCTGCATTTATTATTTTTAGGGGAGAGGCTCAACGGTATTGGCAGCGAGGCAGCAGCACAGAAGCTCAGAGGACATGTTGGAACAACTGTTACAGTGAAGGTCCACAGTGTAAGCACACGATATGTACCATTTAGGCTGTATCAGTGTTGCCATATCTGTTAGATTACTTGCAGACTCTGATAACTGCTTACAGAAACTGATTCTCGAATGGATTTTCTTCTACAGGCAAAGAAATTGGCGATCGATTCTAGTTTCAGAGAGGTATTAATTCAATATGCATTTTGTTCTGCTTTTCTAAATTTTGTTTCAGAGTCCATACAGTTCAAGCCCGAAGCAACCATCAAATACCACCAAGATTGTATGTGGTGCTAAATATAGGAATTGGTTAAAGAAGTTATGCACTTCCAGACACACTGCTATTAATAAATCTTAAAGAATAAAGTGTTTCCTCAAATGTGTTCGCAGGTTAAACTACCTCGTGAGTTCATTAAGCTTTCCCCTATATCCAGCGCCATCATTCCTCACAGAACACCTGATGGACATGTGTCTAAGACTGGATATGTGAAGTTGTTGGCCTTCTCTCAGGTACTTATTTTGCTACCTTTCCATCGACTGTTCACAAGTTGACATGGAAAGTGGTCCTATAACATGTTCTGGTAACAGACTGCTGCTACTGACATGGAAAATGCTATTCACGAGTTGGAGAACCAGGGTGTGCAGTCATACATTTTGGATCTAAGAAACAATCCGGTATTATCCAGTTTCTCCTAAAACTATAAGACTTGCCTTCATTTTTATGTTATCTTTTCATATGCTGTTACTCTAGACTCTTTATTCTTCTTCTTCTGATGCATGGTGTACAGGGTGGTTTGGTAAAAGCTGGACTGGATGTTGCCCAAATATGGCTAGACGGAGATGAGACTCTTGTAAACACAATCGACAGGGATGGCAATATGTTGCCAATCAACATGGTTAATGGGCATGCTCTTACACGTGATCCACTTGTTGTCCTTGTAAGTTCAGTTTAATCATTGTTTTATGTTCCAAATTTCTGACACGTATGATTTACTTAATAGGCTAGTGTGTCTTGAAGACCATAACCAACAAATTCTTCTCTCCCTTTGAAACAGGTGAACGAGGGAAGTGCGAGTGCAAGTGAGATTTTGGCTGGGGCACTACATGACAATGGCAGGGCAAAACTTGTTGGTCACAGAACCTTTGGTAAAGGAAAAATCCAGGTATTATTTCTCTTTGTGCTTTCAGAAGCTTTTTATTTTTTTTATTTTTATTTTTTTTTCAGAAGCTTTTTATCATCATTGCTTATGACCTCAAAACCGAGACACTTTGATGCATGAGGATCAAAAAGGCGGCCTAGTTACCTTTTTGTCATTGTAAGATCATGGAAGGGTCTAATGAAAGCAATTTGAATCGTGACTTCTAGGTCACAGGGGAGCAACTTACAGCTGCACCATAATGGGCAAAAACAAGTTTGCATATTTAAGTACACCCGACGTCCCAAAAAATTAAAAAAAAAAAATATATATATATATATATATATAGACCCATTGTACCTTTCACGCAATTTAAGAAAAGAGCTATATATACTTGTACCATTCCTAAATTACATTATAATTAATGCTAGAAATGAGTATTATTTTGGGACAGACAAAGAAGGAGAGGTGGGCTATTTTTTTGGGGAGGGAGTACCTTGGATACCCCTAATGTCTTTGAATTAACTTCACTCATTGCAGAGTGTTACCGAACTGCATGATGGATCGGCTCTCTTTGTCACAGTCGCAAAGTATCTATCTCCGGCACTTCATGACATAGACCAAGTTGGCATTACGCCGGATGTCCAATGCACGACGGAGATGCTAAATGCACCCAAAGATTCATTACTGAAAAATAAGAGCACTGCCTCCTCATCTTTGGAAAAGGATTCATGTATTTTGGTTGCAGAGCATGAGTTGGATATTCAAGGATCCAAAGGCTCTGCCTCTTGAAAGGTCTTAGTCCAGAAAGTTCTTCACTTTGTAACATAGTAATTAGAGTGTACAAAATCTAGGTAAATTAATTGAATGTCTTTGTAATCTTTGTAAATAAGTATGTTTATGATGTTACTCAACCTTTACTTTCTTGTTGTGCAATCTAGGTCAACAACTTTTTTGGTTGAGAGATTGTCCAAATTGGAGCTTCACACTTGTTACTAAACTTAACTTGGTATGAGGTTGAAGTCTGAAGTTATGTCAGCAGTAGGCCTATCAAAATATTATTCATTAACCCACTCTAACGAAATTGACAGGCTGACTCAGCAATGATCAATGTCCAAAAATTAAGAACATATACATGAAGGAGATAAATTTGCAACCAGCTCATGAAATGTAATTGATTCTGGCAACCAACTGTAAAAGTGGAAATATAAAAATTTTATTTACCCATCATCATGAACATACAAAGAATGAATCCATAGAATACAATACAATACAAATCAGTAGTTCACCATCTAATTGAAAAACACACAACGCTCCACCACATATATGTTCCATGCACCAAAAAGGGAAAAACCTTCTCACAAGTCATAGAAAAACTCAGTGCCTCAATGCAGCAACAAGAGAGAGGAGGATAGAGGTTCCGATAACGAAGCCGCCCGGGGTGGGAACCGAAAAGCCTGCTCCGGTGTCCGGAGCTGGTGCTGGTTCTTGCGCCGAGACTGACGCCACCGCCAATGCTGCCATGAAGATGGTGAGTAGAAATGCCCTCAAGGTGGCCATTGCTAGAGTATTCTCAAATATTACTATTTCTAAAATTAGAAATTGAGATAGTTCGAGGAGATAGTAGTAATAAAGTTTTGGAGAGGGGGAATGAGTTTTGGTGAAACAAGGAAGTGGGATAATATAAGGGGATTTGTGGACCCTACTAGGTGGAGGTGGAGGTGGAGGGAGAGCCAGGACGTGGTTGCTTTTGCTTACCAAACAAAACAGCTCAAGTGTCGTGTGAAGGTGGCATATCTTATTATACAGCTGGGCACCGTCCATTTTGTTAGTTGGCGTGGGCTTTTCTAATTTGGCTGCCTCTGTTCCATTATATTTTCTTATCATATTTCTCAAAACAAAAACAAAAAAAATTGAATAATTGACACGTAACTAAAAATTTTCACATAATAATTATTCAATTGTATCGAGAAAAATTAAGTGAAAAATAATGGAGGAAATTCGACCCCTTAAACGTTTTTATATTTTCTTCACAAGACAATAAAGAAATTTGAATTCTCAAAACACATGTCTACTGAAATTATCTCTTCAATATCATCCCCTAAAATAATTATATTATCGACATAAATTATTAAACAAGTTATTTTTCCTTTCCTTCTTTTTAAGAACAGGGTATGATTCGAATTATTCTGTCTATAACCGTATTTTTTCATAGCCATTGTGAATCTCCAAATTATAAGCATGCTCTTGGGGACTGCTTTAACCCATATAATGTCTTTTTCAGCCTGCATACTTTTTCTGCCTAAAAATTCCTGGAGTTCCTCGTGGAGGATCCATAAATACCTCCTCCTTAAGATCACCGTGCAAAAAAGCATTTTTCAGATTAAAATGATGAAGTGGTCATTCTCGATTAGCTACTTTATGTAGACATCTTATTTTGGACCCTTCTTTCATGATTAATTATTGCTTAATTGCCTAGAATTTGAGTCATTGCCTAAGGAAGCATTACACTATGTTACTAGACACATATTGGATATTGTATGGTCATGAGACATATGAGATAACATATTAATAAGTGTACTCCATCCGTTCCATAATAGTAGTTTTTTTAGAAGTTAAAATTTGGTCCAAAATAATTATCATTTTAGAATTTCTAGAAAATTTTTACACATACTTTCCTAAATTACCCATAATCATTAATTGCACTTTATCTCTTTTCTCATTAATAAAGAGAAACTATTTAATAAGGGTAAATTTGTCAATATAAATTATTTTATTAATATATATGCATAAATCTAAAAGAACCATTTTAATATGTTTTATAGGTACGTGATGCAACTTGGAGATGAAGATAGGCATTTTGACTCCATGCCATAGCCTAGGGGACAACTAACCACCAAGAGCAGCCTACAAGGGTACCAACTATGCATTTGAGAGGAAAACAACAAAGTGAGACCACTTTTTCCTGTCAAAAAGTAGCTACAGCGGACCGTGGGACGTTATGGTCCACAGTGAGCCGTTACGGCTCAGACTCAAGCCTGGTTGCTTAAGGCTTAAGGCTTAAACCTTAGTCCAGAAAAGGAGAGTTTCTAGGTACTTCCAATGGCATTTTGGAGGATGATATTATTAAGATACACCCCTAGGATCTATCTCCATCCTTGATTCCAAATTTACAACCAATCTCAACTTTAGCATGACTATATATACCCATCTTCAAGGCAAAAGCAAAAAATAAATAAATAAATAAAGGATAAGTTGAACAAAAGGAGGAGAAACCATTCCACCAAAGCCTAAATTCATCCAACCTAGCCTCTAAACCATTCTCTCTTCCTTCTCTCTACATTTTCTCCCAAGGATGAACTCTAGACCTAGAATTCTAGGGCTCTTTTCCTACCAAATACAAATCAACAAACATAAACACAAGCCTCTATTTCTTAAGAGAAATCAAAACGAGGAGAGCACAAATCTAACCTCAAGAATGTCCTAGGAGAAGTAATGGACTAAGAACCCTTCATCCTCATTTACAAGGCTTTGGAGTAAGTATATCTTCTCTCCGATCTTTTATTATGTAAGTTTCTTCCTCTTAGCTTAGCCTTCGACCTTCTACCTTCTTTCTTGTACAAAGTATGAAATAGCTAGTTTCTTCTTCCCTAGAAAGATGTAGATCTTAGAAGTATGTTTTTCCTTGGCTCATTAATGTGTATGGGATGATGTTCTTAGCAAGATCTTTATGTAAGCATGCTTATAGCTATTCCTTGTAATTTCAAGGTAGAATTATATGAATATATATGCTTTTTTAAGTCCTTCATGAGTATGTTGATTTGAAGTTATAGATCTATGTTAGTATGTAGTTAATAGGTGTATTTTATACCCCTATCTCAGACTCAATTCTCAATAATTCTCTGAAGCTTATTCCGAGTATTTGATGGTGTTTTAATGTTATTTTCGAGCTTTATGTGATTTTAGGTACTTAGGTGTAATTCAGCCAAAAGACAAGACTTTTAGGGGCTAAAGTGCAGAAAATAGAAAAGCACAGGATTTCTCAGACCGCCCCAGCAGCAAAGCCACCGCCCCGGTGGTGCAAAGTGGTGATGCAGCGGTGCAGGCGTCAGCAGTCTGCCTCGATTTGTGTACCATAATTATATCACGTATTCGAGAATGTCCAAAGTCGAGCAAAAAGTACCGATCATCACCCGAAGACTCCGGAAGACATCATTTTTCTTTTCTTATGTATTTTTATTAATTAAGAATAAAGGATATATTCTCTCCAATAGGATTATAAATATCCTATGTATTCTAGATCTAGGGTATCACTCTCACATCGTCATTCCATCATTTCACATAGTATATCGTTCTTTAGCCTAGGGTTTTGGGAGACGATCGCTCTTAGAGCAACCTTCTGACAATTTGTTGCTTTTGCATATTGGAGATTACTATTCATCTATCGATTATTAAGTTTTATTCAATTGATTCTTGTTAAGATATTGTTTATTTCATGTGTTCTTATTATGTTGATGAGTAGCTAAATTCATCTTTCTTAGAGGGAAGATGGAACCGATGTATGAAGTTATGTTTGTTTAATTGATTGAATTCATGAGTAGATGCATGAGATTTATTTATATTTTTTTGAATCATAATGCATCCTTTAGACTGACCACGTAATGGATTGAATTATTAAACTACAAGGGCACAATGACCAACGAACCTTTATGTTTAAGAACCACAAAAGCATAGTCTTGTGTAGTAATGGTTTAAAATCATTGCACGTGTAGACGTTAATGAGTCTTTGAATTAGTCATCGATGGGTTCGGGAGGATCTTTATCAGTAGAGGTTAATTTAGATGATCTTGGATGCTCGCCATCGGAAGTGGGTGTAGAATGATTTCGTGTTCCTGATCAATAAACAACAGCATATCACTCATGGGTAAAATTGATTATTCAAAATAACGAATAACTAGGAAAGATCGGATCTCTAGAAATTGTTAGTATAATATTTAAGTTTCTTACTTCGTTTCATTTAACTTGTATTATTTCTGAATTCTTTAATCTAGATATTGCAATAATCATATTAGTTAAAGTAGTTCATTGGGTGATTCGATTGCTCTCTGTGGATTCGACACTCTACTTTTTTAAATTACTAAACGCGAAACTGTGTACTTACAGTATTTTTATATAACACCATCTTTATTATTGTCGGTAGTTCTAAATGTGGTTGGGAGTAAGATCTTCATCCTAAAATTGGTCTTTCTTGCTTCCCATCTTTTTCTCTAACAAATCTCTAGTTCTTCCCCTCTTCTCTTCAAAATATGGTTCTAAGATGATCTTGAGGCGAGGAGCGACATATGTTCTTAGGCCTCTCCATGATTTTTGAGAGTCTATCTCCTTTTTAGGAGATTATTGAGATGAACGCACAAATGTTATATCATATATTGTGATTAGAATCATTTTTAGTTTCATTTTCTTGTATTATGCTCATATTAGCTTTCATTTCATGTTGTTAGCTTAATATATACTCCCTTCACTATATTAACGATCCTACAATGATAATATCACTTTTAGGTCCTCTAATGATCTAAGGGTGTTGTTTGGAGGATGACATATGCTAGTTACTTTCTTAATCTTCTTTTATGCCCTAGTTGACCATTCTAATCCATGTATGCTAGTTTGTCCACTTTGTCCTTATTTTAGTTCTAGTATGCTTGATATGATGAGATCAATGAATACTTCCTTATTTGTGTGTCGTAGATTTGTATTTAGTTATGTATAGACCATTCCTCAACTTAGCATTTACATGAATCCCTGATCAACTTTAGGTAATTTTGCATGCTAGACCACTTTAAAGCTTCTGATGCTGAATGAACCAAAAAGTTAGCTCCGATAAAAAGTAATGAGAACTTCGAGTTGTACTTAAAAAGAGGGAATAGTGGAGACAATATATAAAGTAGTAGATACAATGCTTTATCTTAAAGAACAAAAAATTTTTGAATCTTCTCAAGAAAGAATATCGTCTTTTCTTTCGAAATATTTTGAATTTTAAATTCAATTACTTTGACTTTGATGGGATATGCAAAACTTACCTACAATAAGGGTTAGCTGAATAAAGAATTAGGATGCAAGCTTTTCGCGTTAGCTCCGTATGATATCGAGCGATCAAAAATGTCTTTAACGATTGGTATATGGAGCATTTATGTACTTTTTATTAAAAGTATCGCTCATTCAAAGAGAGTATATTCATTTTTTTACTCTTTCTTCCTTATTTTTACAAACTTCAATCAATTCGTAAAATTAAAAGATTTGTTATAATCTTTACAACCAAAATTCAAAGAACAAAATTAGCCTCATTTAAATCCCAAAATATATGCCTAAATTAACTCATAATCTCTTAAAATCGAATTCAAATACTAATATCAAAATTATGCAAATTCACTAAACACAATCTAAACACCATAGCTAATATAAATGAATCAAACAAATAAAGAAATAAAAATTAAACACCGAAAAAATAAACAACTAAGAAAATGAACATTAAGCACTGACAAAATGAATGAAACAAATAATTTTATAACATATCAAATATTCAAACTGAAAAACATATAATAGGAAAATGAATTCAACGTTAAAAATATAATTTATCCGTAAATAAACACACGAACACTTCTTATACGTACATGTTATAAGAAAATGAATTCAACGTTGAAGTAAATGAATATTAGGCACCGACGAAATAAACATCGTCTTCAGCGGCGACGGCGACGTCTTCTTCGACTAAGGTGTATTTCCGACGGCGGAGTAAAAATTTTGAATCTTCAACACTGGGAGGTTTTGAGGAGCCGATGGATCTCTTGATTTTTCTTTTTCCTTCGTTGATGGAATTTATCAAGGACAAAACACATACACACACCCACACACACACACACAAACAAACATATCAAGAAAAATTTTGAGACTATATTTAAACGTTTGCAACAATAAAAAAGTTCACAACAACAGTTCTTTTTAGCTTCAAATCCAAAAAAAAAAACAAAAATGCAAAATTCTTTTGCCAGAATGTTTTGTAACAAGAACTGCTACAAAAGATGAACAAAAATGGTGATGTGTGTGTCAAATAGAAAATCGTAGGAAGAGAGAGAGAGAGAGAGAGAGAGAGAGAGAGAGAGAGAGAGAGAGAGAGAGAGAGAGAGAGAGAGAGAGAG
>JAOWAN010000014.1:2775466-2786834 GCA_028566635.1 Lobelia cardinalis
CAGTAAATTGAATATTTAGTTATAACAAATGAACAAATAACGTAATAAAATGAATATTGTGTTCCAAGGTGCTCCTACCAAGGAGTACCCGGGTGCTCCATATAATTTGCCCCATTAACGGGCCGTTATTTGCTGCTGTTAAGTAGCACGTGATCTCACGTGCCATTTGATCAGGGGCAATTACGGAAGAACAGAAAATAAAAATATTAAGGAGATGCATTTCTGAATTTGTTGGTCGGATTGTCTACCGGAAACTCCATTTCTGTGAATCTATATTGAATGACCTCCCCTTCATTCAAAGTTCCTTCCTTTCTTACTCTCCTTTTCTTGGGTTTTCCTTTTTGGGTTTCTTCGGGGGAGAATACTCTGGATTTACAATAAATTAACCCCCAATTCTCTACAAGTTTCAACCCAAGATATGGTACTGTACAATAATAAGGCACGTTAAGGCCCAAA
Source organism: Lobelia cardinalis (assembly GCA_028566635.1). Classification (NCBI taxonomy): domain Eukaryota; kingdom Viridiplantae; phylum Streptophyta; class Magnoliopsida; order Asterales; family Campanulaceae; genus Lobelia; species Lobelia cardinalis. The sequence continues at coordinate 2,775,923 of JAOWAN010000014.1, forward strand.
AGAAAAGTCTCCGTCGGCTATTCAGAATTTAGGACTACGCAGAAAAGAAAGCGACAATTCTTAAAGAGAACTTAGAAAGGCGAGAGAAGGAAATGAGATCGGATTATGGCTTTAATTTGTCTGTTGGTGCCAAAGCCAACACTTTCGGAGTCGTATATCCCTCTGTTCCTCTCCCTCTCGGTCCGTATGCAGCATGCCTCTTTCTTCCTCTCTCTCTCTCTCTCTCTCTCTCTCAGCCATCGGCGGCCGCCGACACCCTCCGAAATCTGAGAAATCCTCTTATCAACAATAAATCTATGAGGTAATTTGTGAATCTAGGTTTCATCACGGATTTGAAGAATGGGTTTGTAAATCTAGATTTGTTGAACAATGTTTTAAGAATTCCAATGCCCTTTTTGATTTAACGATTAGGTTTGTAAATTTGGATTTTTTTTTTTTTTTCAATTTGTAAATCTGAGTTTGTTATCATTGTAAATCTGGATTTCTTTTCATTTTGAATGTTCATTTTGTATATCTTTATTTTGTTTTCTTGTTTCATTGTAAATCTGGGTTTCTCGAATAAAGTCATGTATGTTAGGCAAGATTTTACTACCGAGGAAGGTGCAGATCTGGGTTTGCAAGATTTTGATGTTTGAAAAAATGGGAGCTTCATATACATATTGTTGGCCATCATCAACGGAGGGAATGTCCACGGCAACATTCATGATTTTAGTGATTTAGAAAAGTACGAATGGTGCGTTTGGATAAGTGATTTTATAATTTAATTTTTTAATTTTTGTAATAATTAAAGTAAAAAAAAATAAGAGAAATAGATTAAAAAAACTGTGAAAGCAATGAGAAAAAAAAATTAAAAATCAAAAAATCTGGATAAACAACGGTAAGAAAAACACACCTAATATATGTTGTTATGATGGAAAAGTACAATACATGATGTAGTTATGATTTGTCTATTTTATCGGAAAAAAAGAGGATTGTCGGACGTGATCGTTGTTTCGAAGTAGGAGGCATCTGATTACGGTTTGGTTTGATTCGATTTTACATATTTTTGACAAAAATCGCAATCAAATTAATCTATCGATTTTTCGAACTTTTTAAACCATAATCAACCCAATTCTCGTATAAATCGAATAGTCGGTTTTTATATTTTTGGTTCAATTTTGATTATTTTTTCGATTTTGAACAAATTTTGTAAATATAAACTTTTTAACAAAAAATTATTAATTTTTAAATAAATTTGACAATGCTTATAATTAAAATACAAATATTAACAAGTAGTGAACATACAAATAAATGAAGATTTTTTAATTTTTATATACATAAAATATAGAATTGTACATAATATTTATATCTAGGTTAGATTGTTAATAGGCATATGCAAATACTACATTTTCGGTTCGGTTCGATTTTAAAAAATTAAAATATATTCAAAATCGCAACCAACACAACTTTTCGATTTTTAACATTTTTAAAACCAAAATCAAACCAAATATTTGGTTCGATTTTATTTTCGTCGGTTTGGTTGGTTTAATTCTGTTGGTTCGATTTTTAATTTTTTTTTGCACAGCCCTAAGAGGCATTAGGAAAATGATTGTTACTGGTGTTCCCTTTTTACCCTCCATTCAAATGGTACATGAGAATCACGTGCTACTTAACAACAACAAATAACGACCCGTTAACGGTGGACTTCGATTTGGCCCAATTTTGTAAATTTGGCCCAAAATTACGAATTTCATAAATTCAGGGACGAATTGTAAATTGTAAAAAAATTCAAGGACCATTTATTAAGTTGTCCCTTTTTTTTTTTTTTTTTGCCACGGGGGTACTAGAGCCGTAAACAAGCCAAATTAACTCGTAGATTCGATCCGGTTCGAATCGTTTGGGCTCGTTTCGACTCAATTTGTATTGCTTTCATGAGTCAAGTGAAGCTCAAATATCAGACTCGTCATATTTTGCGAGTTTGGTTCGACTCGACTCGACTCTCAAGGCTCGCGAGACGGCTTGTTAAGACTCGACTCGATTCGCCACTATGATGTTTAAATTAATAAGTAAATTAATTTCTTTTTTCATATTTTAAAGAAACAAACTTCAAATCAAATTTTTTTATTTTGTATAGTTCATAAGTAAATTGTAATGCTGATAATTTTTTAAATATGCTTGTAAATTTTTTATTTAAGAAAAATTAGAGAGGACAAGAGCACAAAAATAATATAACAAATTATTGGGCAAGATTTTTAGGGTGCAAGAGTTTGAACCTTCGGCCTTTGGCCCATATCTTTACTGGACAAATTTTGCGAAGACTCGTTTAGAATCGTTAAAAGTCCGTTAAAATCTGTTAACGTCCATAAAATTCATCACTCCTAAGTCTGACGAACACTCGCGAGCAACTTGCGAGTACGTTACAAGCCAAACCAAACTCATTCATTTTAGGTTTGATTCGAATTCGTGAAATTCGACCGAAAAAAAAAAAAAGTGAAAGATCGAGTCGAATTCATAAAAATTCGATTGACATATGAGGTACTATTGGACGTACTACTAGCCGAAGGGGCACAATTGTTTTCAATGTGTAAATAGGAAGAACTGTTTTGACCAAGAGTCTTTTAGTTGCCACATTCCATAATATGTCTCAAAGCTTCAATTATTGGACACGGGCATAACATAGTTAAAATAGGCTCTTATAAGGATACGTAACGTAATATTTTTAATTTACAATTAAATATTATTTAAAATATTATTATTAATTTATATAAAACTTATTATAAAATAGATGTTATTTCTTCACATTTTATTTAATAATTTATGTAACATTTTTATACAATACAAAAATAATAATAATAATAATAATTAGCCCATAATTAATACTTAACTTGCAACACTTATAAAATAAATTTTTACTATATAATTTTTCTCGGACCAAACTACACATGAAATTTAGCCAAAATTAAAATTAAAATTTTGCCAAATAAAACAAAAAGGCTCTAGCCCAACACCAAAAAACCTACTGTAAAAAGCACAAAAGAAAAAAAAAAAGTATCGTAAATTACCGCTCATTACACCCTTTCAGCCGTTCTCCCTTTCTCCCTCCCTTCTCTCTTCTTCCTCTTATCATCTCACCCTTATGCGCTGCTACCTTTACAGCCACGTATCTCTCTCGGTGCTTCCATCCTTATGTGTCGCCACCACAACCACACCATTCGCTAGGAGGAGTGTTCGGCCGGCGCCCCCACTCGCTCGTCACAACCACAACCCAACACCACCCTGCCACATCTCTTCTTCCCTCCTCTTTCCCCTTTCAAAAGTCAAAAGTCAACAAATCGAAACCACCGCCATCGAACCCAAACCCACAATTACCGAACCATCCTAACCTCCATTATCCTATTCACCACTTCTCTTCATCTTCTTTCTTTCTTGCATATATACTTCAGGAGCGGGCAAGTCTGTTAGACGGTGCCGCCTCATTTTCAATCCGGTAAATTCTCCCTCTCGCCCTCCCCCACTCCATTTTCCTCTCTTTTTATTTTAATTCTTAAAATATTTTTACGATGTAAAAATGGTGATAATTTTTCAAATCTAAATATTGCTAGGTTTTTTACGAATCTTAATATTTATTTTCGGGTTTGAAAAAACCTTTTTATGGTTATTGTGCGTTGGCTCACTTATTTGTTGGTTTTTTTTTTTTTTTGTAAATTTTTCACAATACTCTGTTCTTCTTTGTTATTGGGTGGAATTTTTTGTTGTAATTTTTTTGTAGTTCAGATCCGTTTTTTTTTTTTTTGTAATATTTTTTCTGTGTACTGTTGATTCGTATATTTTCTTTGTAAGGTTTTAAAAGATGTATCAAAAATGGAGACGAAGTTGGAAGTAGCGAGAAGAAGTTACTTGATCCGTGTATTTTCTGCCAATGATTTGTGCTGTAATGGCCGAATTTGTAGAGAAAAATATTATGGAAGTTATTTAAAGTCTATTTGTTTAGACTGTGAGTGTGCAGTCGTCAATCAATAGTAGGCGAAGACTCTTTTAAGACTTTTTGATATTTATGCCAAAATCACTGTTGAAAATGTCAACGTCAACCGCTCTAATTTATAATATAGATTTTATTGTGCGAACAGATTTAACTATTAAATCTTTGTGTGAATTGACCCATACCTAAAAGGGAAAGTTTAGTTGGCGGAAGCTATACTAGATTCAGAAGGTCAACAGATAAACATCTCATCGAATTGGAAATTTTTATGCCATTTGGTGTGTCATTTTTTATGCCATTTGGTGTGTCATCGAACTTTAAGTTACGAATGAAAGTGTGATTAATTACAAGTTTGAATCTTCCGTCTCATTTAACATCTCAATCTTTAAAAATTATATGGAGCACCTAGGTGCTCCTAGCAAGAAGCACCTGAGACACAATATTTATTTTAATACGTTATTTGTTTATTTTTTATAACTAAATATTCATTTTACCGTTCTTACTGTTATTATTGATTTTCAGTAACATCGATAAAAATGAACATTTAATTTTAGAAAATAAACAAGCAACATCATAAAATGAATATTTTGTCTCAGGTGGCAAGGAACACCTAGGTGCTCCATATACCATCTGATCAATCTTTGCATCATCTTTCTAAAATTTTATCTCAACCGTTTAAAAATTAATACTAAAATTTTAAAATCTAAATTTTAGCATGTCATTTTTTAAAAGTTGTAAAACAAAAAATGAAATACCAACTGAAATTGAAAATCCCAGTTCATCGATTACTATCATAAAACCATAGAATCAGTGAATTCAGCAAGGTCAATCAATCATGCCTTAAAGTTCAAATGAGCAATTTGCATTGGTGCCGACGAAATGATAACCCCAAAACATTAAGGATTGGATTAAGAATGCTAGTGAGAGATAGCGAGAAAATGGTGGCACTCACAACGAAATCAAATATCAAAATATTTCAAATTCAGGATCCAACCTTCGGTTAAAAGAAAACACACAAAACGACTGCTGGATAATCTAATTGCTTATGATCGAGAGAAGTTTCTTTCGCCTGGCGTCAAATCTCTTTAATCGTTTAATCATTGCCAACAGCCAATTCACAGATATTAAAAGTGGAAAGAGAGGAAGCAAAATGGCTCATCAAAACACTACTTTAGGTAATAAACTCCTAACCCACGAGCGCAGAAGAGATTCTCGAGATTTTCTTCTCTCTTGTTCCCTTAACCAAGCTTGCGAAAACTTGTACTGCACCTCCACACCATAATTATTCCTTTTGCGGCATGGAATGAGATAAAACAATACCTAAAGACTCATTCCCACATGAAGATCAAACCCATAAAATTGTAATTTTCCTGATTTTAATGGTTTATCCAAACCCATCACTGTGAAAGAGGACAAGTAATTTCTGTAACAGAAAGATAAGACTCGCATTGATCTAGAATTTAAGAGTCAGTTATAAACAGATGAGGACATTGCCTTTAATAAGTTACTTTTACTTGGATTTTCTGGAGGTCTTTCGTTTTTCAAGCTTTTTCTGGGCAGCTTCAAATTCATCATCCGTGGGTTCTGACGATGGTTGAGCTCCTCCGTATTTGTTGATCAGAGATGAGAACATGGAATCTAGACGACCTTTCCTCTCACTTTGGCGCTGAGAGATTATGGCATATAAGTCCTCTGACTCTTTCTTTGCTCTGCCATGTGTAAGGACATCAGCAAGTTAGTGCTAATGGTTTGTCTTACTATGGGATGTTTCGAATAATTACACAAATGTCACATCAACGGAAATCCAGTAGATTGACAAAAGCAAAAGCTTAAATAAGAGGCTAGATTACAATTGATTACTCACTTTTCCCTGCGTCTTAAAGGGTTTGTCGGCGGTTTTGTTTCAGACACATGTTTGGCCCATTTCTGATATGCTTTGGTCGACTTCAGCTCTCCTATCAGACAGAATGGTAAGCAATATCATAAACTAACAATAAACATCTTTACGGGTAAAAAAACCAACTATTTGTTTCTCAATTTTGAAGGATGCTCAACAACTCTGTATTATGATCCACATAGCATGTCAGATCTGCTTGCTAGACTACAAACTATATAGCGGCCTACAAGTTTTTACTAGTAGATAATTACTTGGTGCTAACGAATCCTCACCTGCATCTATTGCCTCATCAAGAATGTCTTTAAATCGATGTGAATCCAGTTTAGGATCTGAGCATAGCATAGAGCAGAAGAGCCTGTAACAGAAAAGCAGTCTGGACAACTTAGTTATGATCATAAAGGAAACTCAAGAAAAAGCAATTAAAATGGCTGTACCTATTCATATGACCCTTATACTTCTTGTAAAGATCAATCAGATCCGTTTTCTCTGAATCAGATCCTCTATAGTTAGCTTCAAACTCTTCAATGTCAGCCTCAGTGACCTATAATAAATATGAGTTTCCATTTGTACATACTAGAGCAAAATAAGGAAGACTGAGAAGAGGGAAAAAAGAAAGCGCTGTGAAATTAGTTTAAAACCAATAGAACCTTTTTGTACATGGTTCGGAAGAATTCCTTTAGATTCTGAACTACGTCTCCTGCAAGGTCCTGTTAATAAAAAATGGAAGGTATTAACAAATGTGCAACCTTAATTTGTCTTTCCAGGAAAGCTATTAGAACAGTTGCTCTAAATTTCTAGTCAAAATCGAGAAGAAAAACAGCAACTCTACATATTACTCACAGCATCATCAACACAGCCAGTCTGATCATAGACTGCCCGTTTTTCCTCATCACCAAGAATCGATATCACTTTTTGGAGCTGCTGAAATTTCTCCTTGGCATCCTGGAAGTAGGAAATTGAAAAGCAAAGAACAGTAAAGTGCAACCAGAGGGCCCAGAAAAAGAAGTGTAACCAGAGGAATGAACTGCAACAAAGGAAGATGGAAAATTCAAAGAGCACCTCATCACCAGGATTTTTATCAGGATGAAGTCGCAATGCCAACTTGTAGTATGCTTTCTTAATTTCTGCCTGAGATGCAGTCCTCTCCACCATAAGGACCTAAAAGGCACAGGAAAAGTTGAAAGTTTTATTTATGTAAACAAGATGATAACCTAGAATTTTCAGGGGATATTAGTTGCACCTTTTTTTCTGCAATTATTACATTTATTCCATTTTTTTCAGGTTCTCTCTCTTTGGTCCACAAGTTTCTTCCTATATCTCTCTTACTTTTCACTTAAATCACACAAAAGCAAATAATATAATGCATTGTTACAAAAACTAAGTATCCAATTGCCCCCTTTACCTTCAGAGCAAACAACAAAAATTGCCATCCTTAAAAGATACTAGTATATTGCAAATGATCTGAAAGAATTACGAAATTATGAAAATGAAGCCCAAAAATCACACTCCTTTGTTCTTTACTCCCCTCCATAAAAGGGGGAAAACTCTTCTCATTTGACAAGTCAAACCTTTAAATATTGTAGTTTTAGTTCAGCATATTTCCTTCAAATTGCACTACATTAATACTTTCTTCAGTAGGATATGTAAGAGAAACATCATGTTTGCAAGAGAAAAATAAAATAAAATAATGCAAACTTCAAAATACATATAGAATAATAGAAGTATAATTCTCTTTCAAAACAAACTCAAATGGCAAGTAAAATTTCTTTGAGGGTTGGAGGGAGTATTAATGATTCAATATTATCAACTCACTGTTATTTAAGCAAGATGGCTCCGGCAAGCTTGAAGTTAAGAATTGCATAAGGAAAACAAATGAATTGAAATGAAATATCATTGTAACAAATAATGAATCTAAAGCTATCAGCCTTAATGAAGAAAATACACTTCATGAGGAGCTACAGGTTTAATCATTCACAAGAATCTCACTTCTGTTATCTAATGAACTCTGGAGCAAGAATATGCTTGCTATTTGGTCTAAAAGACAAGAAGCAATTAAAAAGAATAAAAAATGAGTGCAGAAGAGAAACAAGAGGCTTGGTTATCTACTATAAATTCTAAAGACATTAAAAGGAAGACATCTTCTAGACCATCAACAATCACCCACCTCAAAAGCTCCGATTACCAGCATTCCAGTCCTGTAAGATCCTTTACACATCTTTTGATTACATTCAATATTACTTATCAACAGCTGAAATCTATTTTAAAGAACCTTGTAAGAGGATTGTATGAACATACATTTTAATGGAAAATTATCACTCATTCTCAGTCTCGTCCAACATGCTATGCTCTTTAAACACACAATGATTTATGTAAGAATCAATAACATAGACCCATCATCATTCTTACTTTTCTCGTCTTCGTACTACATATGTACAACTTTAGCATCATCATTAACTTAACCCTAGTAAGGTGATCTCAATTCTCTATTAAATCTATCTTCCTTAAAATCAAGAATAAATTTTACACGGCAAGGGGCTGTTTGTTTATTCAAGTGCTGAAGACTGAATGTTGAAATCACATCTGGATGAGAGTGAAATGAATAGTGACAATAGCTGAATACCGAAGACCGAATCATTTAAGCTGTTTGATTTGTGAACCGAATGAATTATCTGAATAGTTGCATTTGTCTATTTTAAACTTCTTAATGCTGATTGTTTGCTATTTATAAGTGTTGAACCTTAATTCATATATAAATACAAAATATGATGAATAAATTTTGAAAATTATCAAAACATCTGCGGCCTGCGGGCATCATTTTCATTCTAATATATGATGAGTAAAAATTTGAAAATTATCAAAAACATATGTAGGCATAATTTTCAATCTATAATATAATGAATATATTTTTTATCATAGTCAAAACATACATGGGAATAATGTCATTCTAAAATATGATGAGTAAATTTGAAAATTATCAGTCTATAATATTTGTATACAATTTTTGGAGTTATAATTGTTCAGTGAGTCAATAATTTTTAAATATTTGAACTTTTTCTAATATAGATCATTATTTGAATATAATTTTCATTGTTAACATAAAGTAAGGAAGCAACATAACTATATGGAATGAAAATGTGAAATTGTGATTTGAATACAAGGAGAGAAGGTTATCTCCAGCAAAGGATAGAGTTACAAGAGGATTTTTTTCAGCTCAATATCCACCTGCAACTAGATGCAGATGATAATCGAGGATAGAGGCAACATAACAATATATGTGCAAAGTGAGACGATAATTCAAGAGTACAAAGGTTCCATAGGAACATATTTCAGTTGACAAGAAAGAAAAGTTTAAGTAACACTGAGTATTCCCTCTGAAAGGGCACATTAGTGTAAGCTATTGTTAGACACCTCAAAGGGTTGTTACTAGCATGTACAGCTTGAAAAAGTTGGGATGGAGACATGGTGTATTGCAGAGATTCAGCTCCATACAAAGTGGTGACGAAAGCTATTGCCTAAGGATGGACTATTTATAACAAATACTAGTCAATGGGATTGGTGGTGGTTCTACGGATAGGATTTGCATTGGATTGATTCATGGTGTGGCTAGGAGACTTAAAATTCCAGATATACAAACATGTTTGCAGTTGCTGTCAATAAATAACCTACACAGCTGATTACTCATCTAGCGGAAACACCTCATTTTGATCAAATTTTCAAGGCTTGGACCACAAAGTAGAAACATTATAAGTAGACGCTAGGAAGTGGGGTTACCACAAGATCCCAAGGATGTTTTGAAGAGGGCAATTCGTGTAACAGGGTTTTTCAAGTCAAATTTTATGACTTGGCTCTTTTACCAATGCTGAGAACTTACTATCCTTAAAAGGAATATAGTAATCGTTTTTGTAACCCCTATGAAGGTAGCCTTTTCTGTTAGTACAAAGAGCCTGGGAAACCATTCAGCCATGTCAAAATCTTAAGAGGAGGAGAAAGTTGCTGCCAAATTGGTGTTACACGTGCAATTGAGATAATGAAGTCGGTCAATCATCTTTTTTTTCATTCTGTTGTGGCCAGTGGGTTATACTCTCACGCAGTTCGGAAGGTCTTGGGTGATGCCGATAAGGCGAGAACGAATAAGACTTTCTGATCAGCTTGGTCAGGTATCCACGTATGCAAGCTTTCACGGAAGAGGTGGTTTGACTGTCCCCTATTGCCTCATTAGGACTTAGGAGTATATGCGAAGGAGAGGGATAGGAGAACTCTTGAAGGAGTAGAAACATCAGCTCAAAGATGAAGACCCGATGGAAACCTTTTATGAATTTGGATTTTAAGAGTCATTGCCAAAGGATTCATATCATTCTGTGAATTTCTGTAAATGATTTTTGGCTAAGAGCATGATATAAGTATCTTGTGGTACTTTTTTTGCATAGGAGTGGATGTCTACTCTTTTGCCTACCCCTAGAATAAAATGGTTGTGCCTCTTTGGCAATTTTAGTATATAGATTTTATAAACTGATCAAGAAAAAGAGAAGATACTGATAGACACCAGAAATCAGGGCAAGCCAAAGTTTTCCTAGGTACAAGAGTATCTAGCCATCAATGTTCAAGTTTGTAAAAGTTTGCAAATGGGAGCAGGATCTGTGTCCGGTGAAATTCAAATTACTATATTCACAAAAGGAGTAGGATATCTATGTCTCGTTAAATTAAAGCTACTCTATTCGTAAAAGGGGCAGGAAGATTGATGCATATATGTAAACTGATGCAATTGGCAGAAACTTACACCAATTATATTATTATAAAGTGATAGAAGTACAATAACAACTACAGCTTATAGTTAGTACTTGGTAGTTAGCTGAACCATAATTTTACAGCAAACACAAAAAACAACTCAAGTATCCTACATCGTGAAATACAAATACATATAGGCAGAGAGGCTGTCCACAAACATGTGTGTGTACACACAAGCTTCAAATGCACACACACGGAAGCTACAAACACACACACAGGGAGAGGAAGAGGAGGGGCTACATAGACACGCAGACTACCAACACATGGAGATA
>JAOWAN010000014.1:2786934-2803364 GCA_028566635.1 Lobelia cardinalis
CGTACGTGCGTTCTTTCAACTAAGTAGTTGCAAATGCTTAATTCGAAGAATGATATTGTATTGTATGTTTATGCTTGCTTGAGATTTCATACAATAGCTTGATTGTAATTTTCTAGTTTACTTGATTATACGACGAACTCGTAGGTAAAAGGAATTAGGGTTGTTCGAGTTTATATGCTTCAAGGGTTTTTCGTGCGTCGTCTATTACTGTGACCTTAAGTGTTTAGCGAAATCGGAGAACACTGGCAATATATCTTCTGACCAAGAAGGCCAAATATATTGCTGATAATCAGACAACTGTAAGAATAGAACCAATAAACATAAGGAATTTAGCATAATCATAAGTAATGATTGAATTCTATCTCCTAGACTTAGCATAAATACGACTTTCGTCTCAGAATTCATTCGTATCACTTCTACAATCTAATTAATAAACCAAAGTATTGATCAGTTATATTACTTAAATTCAAGTCTTTAGTGGATCAACATCCTATTTATCGTTATCTACATTAGTTTAGTAGTAGCATAAATGGATGATCGTAGTTGGATGGATAATCGTAGGTTGCTTGGGTATCGAGGTATTACAACAAAGTAAGAGGTATGAAACAGTTTATTGAGTTTGCTCAAAATTTTTCAGACTACATGCAAGTATCTCTTGTTAACTGTCCATGCAGTAAATGTAAAAATCGAACGTGATTGACTAGCGAAACTATTAAGGTACATTTATATAGTAGTGAATTCATTGAGGGGTACAAAAGGTGGACTCAAGGTGAAGGAGTGGTTCCACGAAGCACGCAGCCTGCGCAAGTGATCCCCATTGAAACAGAGGAAGTGCCCAGTCCAGTAGAAGCAGTCGATCAGGGAATGAATAATATGATAATGGATTTCGCGGGCCCTGATCATTAGTGGGGAGTGGGGAATCAGGAGGAAGAACCTAATGTTGCAGCTAAAATTTTTATCGATTTGATGAATTCCGCGAAAGAGTGTTTATACCCAAACGCCAATCAAACAATACATGAGACTGTATTTGAGTAGCTGAATATTAAGTCCAATCATAACACCAGTCAAGCATGCTACAACGATTGTATGGAAGATGCCAAACGCATGTTACCTGAGGACAGTATGATGGTGGGTAACTTCTATGACACAAAAAAAGTTAGTTGATCGTAGAATGGAACTTTTGACATCTATAAATTATTTGATTATATCCATTTTATAAGGGAGATGCATTTCATTTTTTAAAAGATAAGTTAGTTTTAAATGCTAATTTTTTTCTTTGATTGTAACAGGAGATTTCTGATCCTAATGTGACTCTGATCAAGGTGTATTTGTACAATCATTTGGACAGATCGGGCCAGCGGATCGATGAGAGAGCCTCAACCCAATATGTATATAATTTTATTATTATTTGTAATTTTTTCTTCATTTCAAATATGTTGAGTTTAATTATGTTATTTTTCTTTTCATATTACAGTCTAGGCACTTTGAGGCTAAGGCTGCTCAAGCATCTACGAGTCGGCCAGAGGGGGATGAAGGGAGTAGTACCTCGCAATCACGACCTCTTGATCCTCAGTTGTGGTACGAGGTACATAGTGCTACCCGAAAGGCATGGTACGATCGGGTCTTTGTATTTGGGTATACGATGCGCAGGATTTAGGATTAAAGTCTCAAAGATGACCATCTGCTGATGTTCCTGTTGAAAGTTCTCAGACTATCTCTTCGTAGGAACTTGAGGAGGTACGATTTTTTTTTCTTTTCGAAAACCAGGGCGGCACCTGGCGGGAATGGGTACCCGATTTATTAACAAGGAAAGTGGTACAAGGAGGGGGACTATTAAGTGACTCACTTGATATAGCCGAGCCTCTAAAAATAAGAACATACTAACAATTATCTCCTAAATGAATACAAGCCCAGTTGATCTTGGCGTAAAGCAATTTTAGCATGCTTAGGAAGCTCACCAACTGTCCAATAAACCTTGTCCTCCGCTGCCTCATGAGCTGCTGCCGTGAGTCTATCTGCCACCCTATTTCCTTCCCGAAAACAATGGCCTACTGTGCTTGAACCAAGAAGTTGTTGACATTGTCAAAGAGGATATATGCACCTCCAAGAAGGAATGCATATACCCTTCAGGAAATCAGCTGCCATAATCGAGTCCGTTTCCACATACACTCCTTGTAAATGAAGTTGGCGAACCAATATGAGCCCATCTCTTAAAGCCATCACCTCTGCCACCATATTACTTTGGCAGCCATATCTATTTGAAAAAGCCGCCACCAGATCCACTGCCCTGTTACGACTAATACCACCTCCTATAGCCGCCCCTTGGATGCTAGAACCATCTGTGTTCAGCTGGTATTGGCAAGATTGGTGAAAAGAAAATTTGACCCATTTGCCTTTTCTTTTGCGAACACTTTGAACTCCTAAATTCAGCTGGGCCAACCAAGCATAACCATGATTAGCGATCTGCACAGTAGGAGAAAAAATACATAGCATACTTTGAAGATGCCCATTGATTGCTCTTATTATCATCGTTGAGTTAGCTGGCACATCTTCAAACATTTTGGTGCAACGGGCCTTCCAGATTTCCCATAATCCTACAAGAAGAATGCCCACTTTCAAGGCCCCAATTTGAGAAGTCACGGAATCTTTCAACCAAATATTGAACAGGTGTGCAAGAGAATGATAGCAGGTAACCATCATGCCTCCACCCGCATAATGATTCCAGATTTCTTTAGCCCATTCCGACCGAAGGAAAAGGTGATCCAGCGATTCTTCTTCATGATTAGATGAGCAACAAATACCTTTTGACGCTAACTGAATACCTTTACATTTAATCCGATTATCAACAGGCACAGCTCCATGCATAATCTTCCAAGCAAACGAAGAAAGGTTCATAAGTATCCATTTTTGCCAAACCTTCTTGCACCACAGAATAACCTCCCTATTAGGACTCAATTGTTTGAAGTGAGCCGCCGTAGAGAACTTACCATCACTGGCAGGAGTGTACACCAAAATATCCTCGGCTCTATCATCAATTGAAATGAAGTTAATAGTTTCTTTTTGCTCTTCGGTCAAAAGGTCCTTAATATCATCCCAATATTGATATGCCTCCCTGACCGAGAGATGAATGTCCATCGGTTGAGGACCAATGAGGGGGACTCCACACCACCTGTCATTCCAAAAAGATATGTTTCCTTTACCGCCATCGGCTCAGACTTTGTAGTTTACTAATGTGGGGAAAAATAGTTTTCCAAATATGAGAGCTAGCCGAGTAGTCAGCTAAGTTTGAATAGCAGTAGGTTGAGTTTCGCAAGTAGCAGGCTGAGTGGGAGCAGTGTCAGGCTGAGAGAGACTCTCAAAGCGCGCAGCAAGCCGCAACTGCTATTCAGGACAACATTGCTCAACAGGTGCAGGTGGCAAATGGCAGCGCAGCAGGCGCGGGTGCATCCCACATTTGGAATGCCGTCGCCATATTACGTTCCTGCCTATCAGTTCCAGACATCGTTCGGAGGATCGTCTACTGAACGTGATCATGGGGGGCAGCTCATCGAGACTGACGCGCATTCTAGTGCATGATTTTACATATGCGCTATTTGACTATACCCCTCCCCCGCCTACCCTTTAGTAGGCATTTTATATTTAGTTTTAGACATTTTTGTATTTTTGTAAATTAATTTTTTTAATTTAATTCCTAAATTTAGCGATGAAATTTCGTCGCTATAAATAAATGTTTTATTTTTTCGTAATTGTAGCGACCAAAATCCATCGATATAAATAATTATTTTTTCTTTTTTAATCAATATTAGTGACGAAATTTCGTCGCTATATTTTATAAAATAATTAAATTAAATTGTTAAATATAGCGACGAAGATTTTTTCAGAAGGTTTGCGCGAGAGTTTTTCCGTCGCTGTTTAAACAAATTTAGCGTCGAAAATGACTTCCGTCGCTAATACCGACCTAAATTTCGTCGCTACTTGTCTTTTTTTTAGTAATAACCTCCCTACAGGTTCTCCCCCGACTTTAAATAAAGGACCGATTAATGCAAGAACTATAAATAAAAATAAGTTACAGATAATTCCGGACCGTAGAAACATGAACTTGTGATATAGCTACACCTAATTCTGAACCGGTTAACCGCGGTTTTGCGAATGAAAAAATCGAGAATCCGACTGAACTAAATCGGTCCGGTTCGATTAAGTTTGTAGACTTTTTGGTCAACACGATTCTTTTTCGATTTTTTCAGATAGGATTTGATTTTCGATTTTTTTTTTTTTGCCCACCCCTAATTAAAAACCTAAATAATCTACCAACTTTGCGAATAATAAGAACCCATTAAATTGATTTTGATGTATCACATTTTTAATCAAAGTAATACTATGATTCATCAAAATTAACTATAATTTATCAATATTTATTGTAATCAATCAAAATTAATTTAATGAATCAACGTAATTCGCAAAATTTGTAAATTACTTAAGTTCTCATTTAAACAACTATATATAAATCATGATAAATCTCCTTAAAACATTTTTCAACAACTTCCCCAATGATTATTTGCTAATCTAAATTTCAGGCAATTAGTATGAACTAGAACTTTTAAACATATTTTCATAATAAAACATTAACTTCGATTTTCAATCAATTGGAATGATTCAACTTTTGAATTGACAAGGAAATTAAAAAAAAAACATCTTTAATTATATAATGATCTAAATACGATGAAATGGATATTTACGCAAAAAAATCACTACTACATAAAATAGTATTTTATTAATCTTATATTGATTATATTGAGAAATAAAATATATTACAATTTATCTATTAATAATTTTTTTCTTCCCTCAAAAGCTAAACTTGAGCATCGTACCGATAAATTACTAGTGGTACATAATGGTTCTACTTATACTAAATTCTTGTGTCATTTATGCAGCAGATTCTATTTAATTTTACTCTTCTTTGGGTACAAAATCAATTGCAAATTCTGTATTTAAAGTAAAGTTTATAAAAGGAACCACAAAAAAGTTTTTTACACAAAATTTGGAGGTTTCTTTCCAATTTAGTGGATTAATCCATTAACACTAGGGGTGGTTATATGAATCTAGATTTTCTATTCCATATGATATTTTATTTTTCGTGTAAAATTTTTAAAAAATTGATAAATAATTTAAAATTTTAAATTTTAAGATCATATTTTAAACGTTAAGATAAAATTTTAAAAAATAAAACGAAAAATAAAATGTTAAATGAGACAGTAATTTTTGAATTTTTATCTTCGGTGTGAATCAATCAACCATGAAAGAAGCTTCCCAAAGTGGTCAATTACTAATTTACTAGTAGTATTTTACTAAACCATAAAAGAGGAAAAACGAAAGGAAAATGGTAAGAATCCTTTAATAGGTGGGTCTTAAAAGAAAAAGCAACAAGCCTTTAAATAGGGTCGTCGATCAAAATTAAAAAGAGATCAAAACCAAACCTAAACCAACAAATCAAAACATCCTTCTCTCACCTCTCGCCCTCTTTATTCGATTCCTCAGTTTCGTCAATCCAAATTCAGGTAAAACTCCATCACATGTCTATGATTTCCGTTTCAATTTGTACCTTTACAATATTTTTTCGCACCATTCAGTTTTTTTTTTTTTTTTTTTTTTGGGGGGGGGGGGTAATTTTAATGAATATTATGTTGGAAATTTTATGTTTTTTGATTTTTAATTTTGGAAGTTAGGGTCTTTTGCGGTTCGATTTTGCTTTGTCAAGATCGGGCTAAAGCTGTCGTCTTGTTTACTGCAGTGGGTGGTCTTTATTGTAATTTCTAGGGTTTCTGTTTTTTTTTTTGTGTACAATTATGAAGACAATTTTACCTTTTTATGGGCCCTTTTGGGTTGTGACCCGATTGTGTATGTTTGAGTTTTATTATGATGATTCTTTAGGGTTTGGATTGATTGATTTGTTATTTACCTACTGGTGTGAAGTGAAATTCGAATTTGGAGTATAATTCTTATTATTGTTGGAGAAGCATGGATTGGAAGTTAATTAAATGATTTGAAGTGAATGTGATTTGGGATTGTGAAACTTTATATGAAATGGTTCGTATTGTTATTTATGAACTGAGGTCAAGACTCATAAAACTGAGGAAGGAGCTTGCTTCTTCTTCTTATTATTATTGCTATAACCTCACTGGCATTCGATCTCTGCATTTGAGGATAACCTCCCAGGTGCTTCTGAGCCCATCCTGGTGGATAACATGGGAGTGAACCTTGCCACCACATGGACTGACCCCTGTGTATATATAGGAGCCAATTTACGATAAAATTGTCATGATTGTAATGCATTGGCTAGTTTTTATGTTGTTTATCTTGTAATTTTACATGCTGTAGTGGGTAAGGAACTAATATTTTAAGTTTTGTGTTGTTTATATTGTACTAACACATACTGTAGTGTGGGTAAGGTAATAATCTTTTCCGGTCATGAAGTAGGCAGGTGGAAAACTTTGATGGAAAAATGGTGGTGGTGGGGTGTGTGTGTGTGTGTGGGTGGGGGGAAGATACTAGTTTAATTCCTAGATGAAAGTGACTTTTGGATATTTATGGATATTTTGCTTGAACAACTTAGGGTTGTATAGATTGAATAAAGTTGAAATGAAATTATTTTAATAGGATTAAAACCTCATATAATATATAGCTGCTTTAGTCAGTAAACTTTGGCATGCATAATTGTAATATGCAGAATAGTGACATGAGGATCGAGGATTACATATAACTTAAGGGACACTTCCCCCATGTTTCTCTGCCCGTGATTCTGAAACTGTAGCTACATGTTTCTCTATGATCTTTACTCTTTGATTAAGTGATGAGCGGAAGATTTTTAGGTTTTTCCTGATCTGACTTCTGTTGAAGCGGTGGCATACTTCCAATCATTGTTATGAAATTAGGAATCATATCGTGAATCGAAGGCGCCAAAAATCGTATAATGTATCTTTTCGTGGATCATGACGTAAGGTATATAACAAGTTTTGAGTAAATTATATTTAATATCTAAAATAAATAGAAATTCTAAAGTAAAGACAATTATCCTTCTTGGGATGAACCATGGGCACTGTGATCTCACTTTCTTAAAATCAAGATGTACAAAATACTAAAATGACTAAATCACTAACTAACGCAAGATGTGTAGAAGTCATAGTTTTTCAAGTCGGGTCTTCAATCTCTTTTTGTGTATATTTCAAAGAAAGGTGAAAGAACCTAAATCAAATTAGGAGACACAAAATACACTCAACAACTCAAGTACTCAACCGGTCAACCCTTGCCCAGTCACAGGGTCGACCAAAATTTGAAGTTCTCAGGGAAAAAAGTACGAAGTAGTAATTTATTTATTATCTTTAAATCTTTTAATTCGGGTCTGCCGAACCTGACCCAGGCCCGAGCTTTGTGTGTTGAAGTGTATCGCAAGGTACATATTGTGAATCGGTTGATACATGTGATTCTGTGCTTTCTCGTTTCATCCCAACGATATGTATCGTTGGACCTCTTTATTCTGTATCGTAAGGTATTGACAACTATGCTTCCATTGTACAATGGTTTATTTTATCAATATTATTCTATGTTTGAATCTTGAAATTTCTTGTCTATGTACCAAGCAGAAAATGTACATATTTTTCGTCCCATACGTTTTTTTTCTTTACAAGTCTGAATTTTATTCATTTAGTTCTCATCAGTCTCTCCCCTACTTTTATGAGAAGTGAAATGTACAGTGCCATTTGGTTCAGGTATTTTGTAACTAAAGGGCACCCTTATAGTGACTAGATCCTGTCTTTCTCGATTACTCCCTTTTAAAAAATAGGTGTCATTGTTGAATTAGAACACAGTTTTAGACAAATCAATTTTTAAAACTTGTAAAATCAAACAACTTAGATGTGGGTCCACAAAGATCATGGATGGATACTGATGCGGAACATAGCTGGAATTAGAACAACTGTAGGAAGAAAGAGAGAAAACTTACCCTCGCAAGAGATCGGTAGAAACACAAACTTTAGCTCTTACGCTTATTATTCAACTATAATGACATGGATGCACACACAACTTATTTATTGACTAGGCTAGCAAGTAAGAAAAGAGTCCTAAATATTAAATAACTCTAAACTCATACTAATCTGACCTAATCTTCTACTATAAGCTAAATCCACCAAGGGCAAGAGCCCTTGTTCCAAAAGACCTTATCTGGTTGGACACGACCAATGGGCTTCAGCTTGGCTTCCAAAATCTATCATATTTGTCCATATACTCAATGTGTCCTACATTAATTTTCCCCTACTGACAAAAACTCGGGGCCAAGAATACCCTTAGAAGGGAGAACACGACGAAGAACGAGTGAATGCTTCTTGAGCTTCACTGGGGGCTCATCCGTTGCACTAGCAAGAGTGTAGTGTATTGCTAACACGAAAAGAGTAGGTTGCACAACCAGCGTGTTCAACATTTCGATCCCTAAGCCATGGGGGACCTAACAAACTGTTGATGAGTTTCAGAGTCGAACACTGCTTATCAACCTTCAACTTGGTGTCCGTGATCCAAGCCACGCTGTAAGGTTCAGGGTGAGGACGAGGCTTCAATCCCAGTTTCTTTATGGCATTCTCAGACACAACAACAGCCCAACTTCCTGCATCAATAACTAAAGAACAAACTTGCCCTTCGTAGCACACCCTAGTGCAAAAGATGCCATCCCGCTGAATAGGAGGGCCATCCTTAGGAAGAGGCTACTTCATAGTTGAAAGAAGAGGACGAATAACACTCACATTATTACCCCCGTCATTTTTTGCAGTCGGAATCAGGTTCGAGAGGTTCCACAGGACATTCCAAATTTTCCTCGTCCTCGAGTTGGAATGTTTCAGAATCATCTTTCTTGACCACGGCGACAACTTTAGTAACCAGGGCAGACGGACATTGGAAAGAGTGATGTCTAAACCCCTGTCAATTGGAACACTTATCCTTAACGGCTTTACTTTTAGATGCTGTACGCCCTTGACCCGAGTAATTAGAATGGACTGGTTTTGCTGAAGAAACACTAACAGACTCATCAAAAGATTTACCGTGTTGGGCCTCAACAAAGGTCTGCTTGCTTGTCTGAAACTCACTTGATGTTTTCTGAATTTTTACACTTCAATTCATCCTCCATCCGATATACTACCTGTACTGCATCATCCATACTATATACTCGAGCATAGGCCAAACCATGAGAAATGTTGGAATTCAGCTTTTGTCGATACAAAGAAATCATCATGTCTTCAACCCATGGAAATTCAAAACGAGTAGCTAATGCGTAAAACATACTAGTGAACTCAGAAAGGAACATGCCTCCCTGGTATAAATGTGTACAGTCCATGTAGGTTCAATATTTGTAGTTTTGTGGCACAAAATAGCGAGTCATTGCAACTTTCCTACCATCCCACGTAAGAAAAGCTCTTTGATGAAATTTTTGTTGCTTACCCCACAAAACTCTAGCAGTTCCCTTCACCTTAGCTTCAGCAAAGAAAATCTTACGCTCCTATGTTAGCTGATACCATCGAAAGAATGCCTCCAAACTGTGTACCCAATCACAGAAAACCTCCGGATCATGATCACCATGAAAATCACTCACTTCTAACTTAGCACCACGATCTACATTGTTCAATCGAGGATCTTCATGTACTCGTGGCTACTCCTGCAATGTTGGAATATTCATGGAAGTATATTCATGGAAGTAGAACCACCCTCAGTAATTAGGCCTTTGCCACTCAAGGCTGAGACTATCCCTTCCATCACAGCCATATTTTCCTCAAGTGAAGCTCTCGAGGAACCCAATTCATCCCACACTTCCGTTCGTAGCTTCATGTTTTTCGATAAACTCATCCAACCTATCATTGACTGCTGCAGCGTTCACCATTATTGAAGTAGTGGAATGTACGAGAAGAAGAAAGACTCAAAGGAAGGATAGAAATCGCGTCGGGCTTAGCCTGGATTGGGTTGGAAATTGGAATTGTTGTAGAATGGAATCTGGGTCGGGTTTGATGGGAAGGGTTCTGGGTCGAGGAGCAATTGACGGCGGTAGGGTGGGACACGGCTGGAGGAGGGGATTGCAGGGGTTGATGCGAAGGTCGTGATGGGGTTGTCGACCGGTAGGGAGGGGAGTAGAGGATGAGGGAGGCGGCGGTCACAGTTTGAGCCTTAGGTGGCGGCGGCTAGGGTTTGATCCTTCAGCAGCACCTAGATTTAGGGTCGAAGGTGGTGGCAGCCACAAGGGATACGATAGCTTTCGTTTGGAGGGAGTCGCTCAAGGGAGACAGATTTGACTTGGGGGGGGGGGGAGTTGATTTGAAAAGGTTAGAAGGCTGGGGGGGCATCTAGAAAGGAGGGGCTGTTTAGCAAGAAAGAAATAGGATAGGATTTTCGGCTCTGAATACCAATTGATGTGGAACATAGCAGGAATTAGGACAACTGTTGGAAGAAAAAGAGAAAACCTACCCTCGCAAGGGAAAACTTAAGCTCTCACGCTTATTCTCTATTATTCAACTTTATTAAATGGAGGCATACATCTCTTATTTATAGACTAGGCTAGCAAGTTAGAAAAGAGTCCTAAATATCAAATAACTTTCAAACTATTACTAATCTGGCCTAATCTTATATTATAAGCTAAATCTACCAAAGGCAAAAGCCCTTGGACCAAAAGACGTTATCCGACTGGACAAGACCAAGGGGCTTCGGCCTGGCTTCCAAAGCCTATCATATTTGTCCATATACTCAACTTAGTCCTACATCGGATACCTTCCTTTTTCATGCTCAAAGAGAAGAGTTTTCATAGTTGTAAAGGATTTCAGAACATCGCAAAAGGATCATGGGGTCTGTGGCGTCAAGCTTTAGGCTTTCTCATTTTCCCCATATCTTCCCTTGCAGAGCCTACCTTTATATATACAACAAGCAGAAGAAGAAGTTGCGGCAGGTTATCAAACTTTATATCCGGGATGACTTGTCATACACGTGTGAAATAGTTTTGGAGGAGTATTGTGTGGGGATTATTTTTTTATTCTAACTTCCATTGGGAAGTAGGAATATATAGACTTCCTATAGGGCGCTTCCTGAAACCCAATTTCTTCCATAATAAAAGGAACTAGTCAGTCTTTCGAAGGACTAATACGACTTTTGGGAGAACACCTTTTCCGGGTCAAAAAATACCTCTATAAACACCTTTAGACACTTTTTTTGGAATTACCTTTGGGGGGGGGGAGGGTATGATTTTGTTAACACTTTGAGTGATTGTGAACTTTAACCAGTAGCACCTTTCTATGCCGACTTTTCACAGTAGAGATGACTCCATTTCAAGCTCTTGCTTAGAGCATATATTTTCGCTCTTCAATGCCTCATTTCCCAACGTAAGTACTGTTTCACTCTTCTTATTTTTATTTTTAAAAATAAAGTATATTACTATTAGTACTAAAAAAGTAATTCAAAAGCTGGTGGTGTATTTCTTTAAGAGTGATGCCAGAAAAGCAATAGTAGGCTAGTAGCACAAGACAAGACTGGTAGCTGGCTCTACAGTTCACTACCTGAGCATTTGTGCTAACCGAATGTTAAAGATTTTCAATCTACGAAGAAGGTTGCAAATAAGAAATCATTTTTCCGCAAACAAAGGTTTAATATACAATAGTCGCTTTGTGCCTATTTAAAATCAGGGATGGGCCTCAGCTTGAGCTGAAAAATCTGTTCCTTGTTTAATAGTTTAAACCAGGTAGATAGGTAAAATATAGTATGACTTAAGTAGAATCTTCAAAAGGTGTAAGTATTCAGAGAGTGTATAAATAGAGTTTTAAAAAAAGGTAAAACTGTGATGAAGATTTGGGGAATCTCGGGATGATAATGCACAGGGCATTATGAAAGACGGATGAAGAAATTGCAAGCAGACAGTTTAGACATCCTCTAAGAAAATATAAATCTTCCTGTAGGGTACTTCAAAGGGCGCACAGTTAGTTTCATTGTGAGATATAGAGCCTTTTCTATTATTACCATAACTATTTATTAAATAATCAAAATATGTCCAAGTTGTAGGCGCACATTTTGTTTTCATCAGATCTGAGCGTTTGGATTCAATGGGATGTTACTGTATCTTGAATTGCTACATATGGATTATGTTAATGTTTGTATAATGTTGGAAACTGTTCAATTTGAAGGTCTTGATTCATGTCATCAACAGTAATTTGACATGATTTCGTACAAGGTGTCCTGCTGTGCTTCTCTGTATCGATGCTTACGTATGTTATGAATATGGGCATGGCATGTTTTAGCCTCTGTAATCACACCAAATTGCTTTTCTATATGAAGATGTACTGTCATATGATTAATGGTCATGCATGTTTGACTCTACGATTAATGACAAATGTCTGAAAACATTGTCTTATATCCAATCTTATCTTCCGAGATCCCATTGCATAATTTGTTGTCAAATGACCTGAGAAATAAATCCCTCGATGACAAGTTTGCCTAATCTCTCCCAGGAACCCGGTTTGTACAATTTTTCTGTATCACTTTCTTATAGATTATCCACGAGACTGAAAAAGTCGGTCAAAAGATCGAAGGAAAAGCATCCAGATCAGATTAGACTTTGATTAAGTTGTTTGGTTTGTTTGATCCGTGTTCCAGAGGAGTCTTTTATATATTGAGATGATAATAAGTTGGTGAAGCTGTAGTCTTTTCTCCCCTAACAGTCTGATTATATGGTAGGGATCTGTGCCTCTGAACACCAGGGTTGTTTGCCTTTTTTTTTTTTAAATTCCGAAGATGGTGTGGTGAGTTGTGTCAGAATTCACGTCATTTTCTCATACGATAGCAATTTTGAACATCATTTTCTCCCACGATGGCAGTTCTTAAGACATCGTCCTTGATATTATGTTTGCCTCTGACATGCACTCTTGGCATTGCCATTCTCATTATGACCTAGACGTTTTAATGTAATCTCCTAATTTGGCAAACCTTTGAATACATCATCAAAAGACTTTATCAACTAGGGCACTATTGATATTCACTCCATTAGACATAATGGGTCCGCATTACTTTTCTGGGATATTCCAAGTAACTAGCCTTTGGAAACTAAGCTTAAAATGCCATTGACGTGATAACCTTTTCCCCTTCATGGATAAACAAATCTGATTTCATCTGGAATGTGATGATTTCTTCTAAGGTACTTGTGTAGTGCTCAAGTGTGATTTTCCACTTATGAGCTCTTAGTGGATCAAGGTCTGCATTCTTTTCTTGTATTGACCACAGTTGGCATCATTCTGTAGCTGATAATTCCATGTGTATTCTTACCCACATGGGGGCTGGGGTTGGGTGTGGATATTAGCAGTTTCCTTGAAGATTTTTCTGCTCTCTTAGACCCTTACTGTTTCCCATGGTGTTGATAAAATGGTTGATCATTTGATGTTTGCTCTTTTTACTTTCATTGAAGAATCGGACTAATGATAGACCAAGAAAGTATAGTAGTCATATATGGCAATGCAGTCCCCCTCCAAATTGACTAATGTCCATATAGGTCATTGGATATTGAGATGCGCAGAATAAAATACATAGGATTAACTCCATTTTCCCCACTTAATTATCGCTAAAAGTTAAAAAATTCCACTCAAGTAACTTATGTCCTATTTAACCCCCTCGTGTTTAACAATTGGTCTTGATAAACATTAGTGGTTACAAACGGAGTGAGCCCAAGTATATATTGTCTCGCTTTCAGAGTAGAATGTGTTCTAAGGTCCCTTTATTTCTCCCCTGTCACTGTTCAGAGTATATTCATCCTCTTTCTTCATTCATTTCTTCTTGTACCACCTGCAGATATTTGAGTTTTATGAACTTTAGCTATATTGAATTCATAAGCTGCCTCGTACTTCATGATTCGAGGATATAAATACACATGTGTTGTTCTTTCTGTGAGTGTTCATTGTACTCCTGTTTGTTGTGATAGATATGGAGTCTACCAAAGAGACAGGATGCCAGGCTCCAGAAGGCCCAATTCTCTGCGTCAACAATTGTGGCTTCTTTGGGAGTGCAGCCACCATGAACATGTGTTCCAAATGTCACAAGGACATGGTCTTGAAGCAGGAACAGGAAAAATTTGCAGCTTCATCCTTTGAAAACATTGTGAACGGTGGTTCAGTTGGCAATGGAAAGGAACCTGTGGTTGCCGATACCATTGTTGTTGAAGCTGCACCAGTAGAGTTGAAGGTTCCCTCACAAGCTTCATCTGATTCATCCTCTAGCCTCACGGAGGTGAAACCGAGAGAGGGTCCACATAGATGTAACACTTGCCGTAAGCGAGTAGGCTTAACGGGTTTCAGTTGCAAGTGCGGGAATCTCTTTTGTTCTTCTCATCGCTATTCCGACAAGCACGATTGTCCATTTGATTACCAGACTGCCGGAAGGGATGCTATTGCAAAGGCCAATCCTGTCGTCAAAGCTGATAAGCTCGACAAAATCTGAAAAGAAATGGACAGAAAGCTTAATTGTGTATCGGAAATATAATGCTTTCTACTCTTTATAAGTTGGCCACAAGTGTTGACTGGTGTCCTTGATTGATGTATGAATGCTAGGAGGCCATGAAACCGGGACACCGGTGCAGTGTTATGGACATCTTATTCCTTGTGGATTTGCAAGGTTTAGTTTGGTTGCTCCAGTGTCTTTCTACGTCTGCCTTGGATGCCATAGTGTTTATTCTGTAATCTTTTCTCATTATTATTCCCTTCACTCTGGTGTAAAACCATAATGGTGTGCTCGTGTGTGCAGAATGGCATTTATTTGAAAAGGAAAGAAAAAGGAAGGTGGTGTCTCTATGCTGTTGTTGGTAGGGTTTTATTTCTTGCATTTGGTAATGCTTATGATTGAAATAACGATGCTGAAGGCCTGTCGATGTGTTTCACGCGCCTGATTTGCTGTCCATTTGTTACTATGTTTCTTTTGCAATTTCAGCATTGATAAATGAAGTGTGCGTATTCTTATAGTTCATTTGCATTCCCTTGCCAAGGCAATTGTTTTATGCAGTGATGGTTGAAGGACTATTTCTGTTGAGAAGTCTTAGGCAGCTGGGGTAGTGTGAGATAGGTCCGAGATGCTGCTCTTTCAAGTGGGCTGTTCTTGCTGAGCTTTACCGCAGCTGTCTGCCAATTCATTTGCTCTTTAGCTGGCTTGCTGCTTCAATCAGCTTTGTTTTCCCATCTCAAATCCACTTTTTTAGATTTTGGCCTTCTGAGATAACCATGAAACCCACTTTTGACAAGTCTTACGTTTGCAAAGCATTGGAAGACCGAGTGTTGTTTTTTCCCTTAACCTTCTATGAATAGGACAGGCCAGATCAGTCCCTTGGGAATCTCTCCGAGTCTCAAAAAAGCCTAGACTTTACCAATGGCCTTGATTTAAAGAACTCTTTCCTCTCTGCAATGTGGGCAAGAACTCGAGTAGAGCTGGATTGACTTGCAATGCTAAGCTGCAGCTCTCCCTTCCTTTACGTGTAGCTTTGGATGCTTTTTAGAACTGGATAGACTTTTTTCTATTTAGTCGAATCCCTAATGTCTTGGATAGGCGTCTTTGATGTGTCAATCTTGTTTTTTAGGCCAACGATCTCTATTTTCTCAAGCTGTGGATGCAACCTACACTTGTACGCTGAGAAGGCAGTAACCTCCACGAATGAATTACCAGAGTGTGTGGTGTCCTCAAACTGCAAGGCTTTCAATCGTTGTCTTACTTGCAAAATGTGGTAGCTAACATGAATTGCTTGGCCTATTTATGCCTCCAAGTGATTCCTTTTTGACAATAGTTTTTGAAGTAGTTTCAATAGATTCGTGCAACTCATTTCTCAAAAATGGCGCCCTTACAAGGATGTGACCGCCGAGTCATTGAGCATCCATGATACTATCTTGGTTAGAGCCTAGTACACAATGAAGAGTGAGCGACTACGATGCCGAATTCATGATTTGGTGGTTGTCTAATGGTCTATGCTAAAATGACTTCTGGAAGTCGAGAAAAGCTGCTAGTATGTAGCTGGAGATCTAGGGTACTATGACTACGAGGGATGTTATGGGGTGATACTTGATTTTATTTCGCTTGTATCCACTAAGGATCAGTTCAGAAGTCGGGTTTTTGAGGTGGGTTTGTGATTTTTTATTTATGATCATTTTTGCTAGCATATGTTAGATTACCCCCATAAGATCGCCTTCTTAGTGTAGAATTTAGATGGAGTATCAAAGCACCTCTTTAATCCATTGTAATATACCCTCTTTAAAGAAAGTGAAAGGAAAAAATAGTTTTCTTGCCTAATTAAATCTCTTATTTTTAGATTTGATAGATCCATCCCCACACTTCTCTCTCTCTCTCTCTCTCTCTCTCTCTCTCTCTCTCTCTCTCTCTCTCTCTCTCTCTCTCTCTCT
>JAOWAN010000014.1:2803464-2823636 GCA_028566635.1 Lobelia cardinalis
GCCGTGTTCGAAAACATGAACTATTTACGATTAAATATTTTGATACGCCGTGCCCTCGGGCACGGGTATTTACTAGTATATTATATTATTAGTTTTTCACAATTAAAATTAAAATTTATGAATTTTAATATCTACTAGAATGTGATAACAAAGTGTTGTAAATATATTCTTCAAAAAGCTCTCGATATGACATAATTTTAAAGCCATTTATATAAATAAAAATATATTTACATCCAATCAAAAAAACTTTATTCTTCGTTTACTTGAACACTAAACAGTAACACTCTCTTTAAAGTGACTGATCACTTCACCACTCCTCCTGCAAGCCAGTCCTCCAATGGCTACCCACTGTACATTCACATTCTTCCTCTCTCTTTCTTTCACATTCTTCATTCTTACATCATCTTCCTCTTCATCTGAACCAGACATTCTTCTCACTTTCAAGAACTCCATTGATGACCCCATGAACTATCTTTCAAGCTGGTCCAACAATACATCTACCCATCACTGTAACTGGACTGGAGTCACCTGCACAGCAACTCTCCCTCCTTCTATAACATCTCTCATCCTCCATGGTCTCAACCTCTCTGGTGAAATCTCTCCTTCTATTTGTCTACTCTCTAGTCTTACTCATCTTGACCTTGCTGACAACTTCTTCAACCAGCCCATTCCATTGCACCTCTCACAGTGTGGTTCTTTGGAGAGTCTGAATCTTAGCAACAATCTCATTTGGGGAACCATCCCAGATCAGATTTCTCAATTTGGGTCATTGAGGTTTCTTGATTTTAGCAAGAATCATGTTGAAGGGAAAATTCCAGAAGGCATTGGGTCATTGAAGAGTCTCCAAGTTCTTAACTTTGGTAGCAACTTCCTTTCAGGTAGTCTTCCTTTGGTTTTTGGAAACTTTACTGAGTTGACTGTTCTTGACTTGTCTGAAAATCCTTTCTTGGTAAGTGAGATTCCTAGCGATATTGGGAAGCTTGTTAAACTTAAGCAGATTTTGCTGCAAAGCTCTGGCTTTTATGGTGAAATACCCAATTCATTTGAGGGTTTGAAGGGTTTAGCGATTTTTGACATTTCCAAAAATAATCTCACGGGTTTAATGCCAACAGTTAGGGGTTCTCTCACGAACTTGGTCTATTTTGATATTTCAGAGAACAAACTGTTTGGGCTATTCCCAAGTGGCATTTGTGAAGCTAAAGGCCTTACAACTCTTATACTCCACACGAATACTTTTAAAGGTTCAATACCTAATAACTCTGTTAATGGGTGCTTGAATCTCGAGAGGTTTGAAGTTCAGAACAATGGGTTTTCTGGGGATTTCCCAAATGGGCTTTGGTCATTGCCTAAAATCAAGCTCATTAGAGCTGAAAACAATAGGTTTTCTGGAGATATACCTGATTTTATATCATTGGCTTTTCAGCTGGAACAAGTCCAGGTAGACAACAACAGCTTCATTGGTAAAATTCCTAATGGTCTAGGTTTGGTTAAGAGCTTGTATAGATTCTCTGCTTCTCAAAATGGTTTATATGGCAAGCTTCCTCCTAACTTTTGCGATTCACCATTAATGAGCATCATAAATCTGTCCCACAATTACCTTTCTGATGAAATTCCTGAACTAAAAAAATGCAAGAAATTAGTCTCATTGTCTTTGGCAGACAACAAGCTTATTGGTGAAATCCCTCATTCACTAGCTGAGTTGCCTGTGCTGACTTACCTTGATCTTTCCAGTAATAACATTAGTGGTTCAATCCCACTTGAGCTACAAAACTTGAAACTTGCGCTTTTCAACGTGTCCTTCAATAGGCTATCAGGCACAGTTCCATTATCCTTAATTTCTGGCCTTCCAGCCTCCTTTTTACAAGGAAATCCAGGACTCTGTGGTCCTGGACTACCCAGTTCTTGTTCAGAAGACAAAGGGAAACACAAAGTGGTTGGTATATCAAAATTGGCTTGTGCATTGATCTCTATAGCTTCAGCAATTGGAATTTTGAGTTTGGCAGTTTTCTTTTATGCCTTTCATAAATCTTCCAAGCAAAAGTCTGAAAGGAGTATTTGGAAATCGGTTTTTTTCTATCCACTTAGAGTTACCGAGCATGATTTGATTATGGCAATGGATGAAAAAACTTGTAAAGGAAGTGGTGGGGATTTTGGGACAGTTCACATTATAAAATTACCAAGTGGTGAACATATTGCTGTCAAGAAGATACTAAATTTGGGAAACCAGTCCTTTAAAACTGTGAAAACTGAGGTTAAGGTACTGGCCAAGATTAGACACAAGAACATTGCGAGGATACTGGGGTTTTGCCATTCAAATGAATCAATCCTTCTGATCTATGAATGTTTAGAGAAAGGAAGTCTTGGGGATTTAATAGGCAGTGAAGAATTTATGTTGCCATGGTGTGTTAGACTGAAAGTTGCAATCGGGGTTGCTCAAGGGCTGGCTTATCTTCACAAGGACTATGTTCCACATTTATTTCATCGAAATCTCAAATCAACTAATGTTCTTTTGGATGTCGACTTTGAGGCAAAGCTAACAGATTTTGGATTTGATTGGGTTGTTGGAGAAAACCCGTTCAAACCATCCTTGCAATCAGAATCTGCTACTTCTTGTTACATAGCACCAGGTATGCAGATAGTCTCTTCTCACGTCAAGTTTCATTGAATGCTTTGTATAGTGTAATTAGAACTGTTATTTGTTTGCAGAATTTGGGTACACGAAGAAAGCCACTGAACAAATGGACACATACAGCTTTGGCGTGGTCTTGTTAGAGCTCCTAACAGGGCGGATGGCCGAACAAATCGAAGGCGGGGAAGACTCTGTCGATGTTGTCAGGTGGGTAAGAAGGAAAATAAACATAACTAACGGTGCATTCCAACTTCTCGACCCCCAGATATCAAATTCCTCAAAACAAGAGATTTTGGGAGCTCTAGAAATAGCTCTACAATGCACTTCTGTTGTGCCTGAGAAAAGGCCATCTATGTGTGATGTTGTGAGAGCTCTTGGGACTCTTAGCTCAAGGACTTGCCTCCCCAGTCTACAGTTCTCTGCTGCTGATGAGTGCTCTGTTCCATTTTAAAGTCTGAACTAAGAGTACACGTTTCGGATCATGTAAATATTGCTTGCACATTTGGTTTTCATTTCAAATTTTGTTTTTTATTATTAGTATGTGGTTACATTTGCCAATAACTTTGCAACTGCGAGAGATGTATGCAAATTATACCTTGTTTTATTACTCATTAACTTAATTGAGTTTCTCAAATTCATGCCATGGTGTAAGTGTCTAGCATAGAAATGATGATATACGGAAGAGCATCCACAAAATAATGATAGGTATAGTCTCCATGGCGTATAGACGTGAGAAAATTCTTGGAAGATGAATGCTTGTCAAAATGTGATGGATCATGCTTGGTGTTTTACTTTAACGATTTTCTTGAAGGCCGGGAGATTTAGCCTAAAATTGAGACCAACTAGGTAGTAAGATGGGTAAGAAGTTTATTTCGTTTAGTACGAGATCGCTTCACACCTCGCGGTGCTTACACCTCTCGTTTCTCTTCAAAAACTTCGTTCGATAGCAGTGGAATTGCTATGTAGACTTTTGTTTTTCGCAATAATTGCAATTTGATTGAGTTGTTGAGATATATCTTTGATGATATCTCGGGATGAGCCCGTGTGAAAGTGCTTTCCAACTGTTAGGAAGACATGTCATACGAGGTCTTCCTACTAGCTATAAGCATTAAATTATTCTTAAATTTTTGAATCGTCTGTGATGAGCTCTTGATCTAAGATGTGCAAGCCCCAATCTTTATAAGAACAAAGATATGTCATTTAGATACCGTCTGCATAACAGTAATGTGCTACTAAATGTTGTGTGCAATGACAAAAGTCAGAGAACATACAAACTTTTAAGACGACAGAATATGCAATTAATTTTGGTCATTGGACTGTTTATTTTCTTTTGAACAAATCGCAAAAATGGTCTCTACTCAGTCCTAAACTCTAATTTTAATTTAATTTGAACGAAATTAAAGGTTAGGACTGATTGTACTTGATTTTTTAAGTATATGGACCAAAATTAAGCAATATTGAATTTAAGGACTTTTTTCGCAAATATTTTTTTCAGTATATGGACTATTTCTACGATTTGCCTTTTTCTTTTCCCTTTTCGTCAGGCTGAACTATATAATTTCTAATCCTTGTGGTCATTTTACTCAACCCTAAGAACAACTCCAAAGAGGGAGACAAATGAGGAGGCATACCTCTCAACTACCATTTTTGCCAACCCATTTTTTAAAATCAGCATTCCAAGAAAAGAGGTAAAACGGGAGGCAAGATGTCATTCTTCAATTTGGGGAGGTATCACCTCAAGATTGAGAAGACAAATATAAAAGGGAGGAATTAACTGTCATTTTTGCCTTTCCTCTAAAAAAAACTTTCTTCAGTGGGAAGAGCAGTATAAAAAATATCTCCTCAAATTTATCTTCTCAATTTGACTTCTCACCATTGAAATTGGTTTTATATTAAAGGAGCAAATTACACTTTTTAAGGAGGCACATGAAAAAAATGCCTCTTTATTTTGCCTCCTCCCCTTAAATGCTCTAATTGTATCAAATTTTCGTACCTCTTCAATTTGAAAAGGCGGGATGTTATAACTATGACTTATTTTATTTTATTTTTTTGCCCCAAGGGGGCATGGTAAAAGCTAGTATCTTACGTGTTAACTATATTACTACTTTCTTGAGGATACACAAAATTTAAGGGTGTGTTCTCTTGGGTAATTTTTATTCAGATTTTTTAATTTTTGATTTTTCTCTTATATTAGTTCCATAATTTTTCTATCTATCTATCCCTCTTACTTTTTACTTTAATCATTACGAAATTTTTGTTTGAACATGGGAGTATCATCTGGTATTCATAGTCATAGACATAAGACATTAGATTTGAGCTCAATTTGAGAAGTGAACTTACCTAGCAAAACAATATCTAGAGAAATAAGATTATTGCTAGTATTATTAAAGTACAATCTTATTGTAAGTAGAGGGCGGGAACGCCGGGAAGTGTGTTTCCAACGGCAGGGTTGCCTTTGGTGGGTTCTCTTTCCTGTGGTGTGAACCTCTGTAACAATGAATGTGAATGGTGACTACTAGCAATGAATTCCCTCGTTGATCGGCTCTTGGCTTTTGCCCACTCCATAAAATCTAGTCGTAAACCCACGTTATTCTCATCCAATCAGCTCATTCATTTGTACTCCAAACAAGGGCTCATCCGAGATGCTCGCAGACTGTTCGATGAAATGTCCGACCGAAACGTCTTCACTTGGAATGTCATAGTTTCCGCCTACGTCAAGACCCAAAATCTAAATGAAGCCAAGCTTCTCTTTGATGCTGCTCCCTATAGAGATTCTATCACCTACAACACCATGTTGTCTGGATTTGTAAGTTGCCATGGTTATGAAACTCAGGCGCTTGATTTATTTATTCGGATGAAGGATGTCGTCGACGATGAAACTCGGTTCAGTGAGTTTACTTTGACTTCAATGCTCAACTTGACTGCGAAATTGTGTTCTTTGAGATTGGGAGAGCAGTTGCATACCTTTATGGTTAAAAGTGGGAATGATTTATCTTCGTTTGCGGTGAGTGCTTTGGTTGACATGTATTCAAAATGTGGGTGTTTCCAAGAAGCTTGTGAAGTGTTTAATGGATGTGGTCGTGGGATAGTTGATTCGGGTTCAAAGAATGCAATTGTCGCTGCGTGCTGCAGGGAAGGAAAACTAAATATGGCTTGGAATATTTTCTGGAGGCTGCCGGAGCTAAACGATGTGGTTTCTTGGAACACAATGATTTCAGGTTATGCTCAGAACGGGTGTGAGGACGAGGCTCTCGAGTTGTTTGGTCGTATGGTGAGTAGTGGGTTTAATTTGAGTGAGCACACTTTTGCCGGTGTTTTGAGTGCTTGCTCTGGATTAAAGAGTTTGAAACGTGGGAAAGAACTCCATGCATGGATTTTGAAGGATGGGATGATTTTCAATCCTTTCCTAAGTAGTGGAATTGTTGATGTTTATTGCAAGTGTGGCCATTTGAGGTATGCTGAGGCAGTTCACACGGCCACTGGTACAGAGAATACCTTTTCTACTACTTCGCTGATAGTAGGATATTCTATGCAAGGCAACATGGTGGAAGCCAAAAGGCTTTTTGATTCATTGGCTGCGAAGAATTCTGTTGTTTGGACCGCTATGTTTTCTGGCTATGTGAAGTCGCAGTACTGCGAGGACGTTTTTGAGCTTTTTAGCGTGTTTCAAAAAGAGGGGGCAACAGTTCCTGACGCGGCTATACTTGTTAGTTTACTCGGTGCATGTGCACTACAAGTTACTATGGATCCTGGAAAGCAAATTCACGCGTTCGTACTAAGAAAGGGACTTGATTTGGATGAGAAGAAAATCAGTGCGATGGTTGACATGTACGCAAAATGTGGAAATATAACTTATGCACAAAGAATATTTGACAGACTTGATTGTAGGGACTCAGTTGTCTACAATATCATGATTGCTGGTTTTGCTCATCATGGGTGTAATTTTGAAGCTTTTGAGCTCTTCAAGGAAATGATTGAAAGTGAAGTTAGACCTACAGCAGTCACTTTTGTTGCAGTTTTATCAGCTTGTCGTCACTGTGGCTTAGTAGAAGAGGGCGAAAAGTATTTCGCTGCCATGACAAACGATTATAATATGATACCTGAAGTTGATCACTATGCTTGTATGGTTGATTTGTATGGGAGAGCCAATCAACTAGAAAAAGCATTGGAGTTAATTAGAAGGATTCCCGTGGAGCAGCTAGACGCTGTCATACTGGGGACGTTTATTAATGCTTGTAGGATGCACGGGAATGTGAAACTTGCAAGAGAGGTAGAAGAGAGATTGCTGGCTTTCGAGAGAGGCAATGGAGCTAGATATGTGCAGTTGGCTAACGTTTACGCCTCGGAGGGGTTGTGGGATGAGATGGGACGGATAAGGATGAAGATGCGAGGGAAGGAGGTCAAGAAGCTTGCTGGTTGCAGTTGGCTGCATGTGGAGAGCAGAGTTCACATTTTTACGTCTGGTGATAGGTCTCACTCAGACACTGAAGATATATATGGGGTTTTGAATTTGTTGATTGCTGAACTAAATGATGAATCCCAAGCTGAGAAAATAGGAGGAACTCACAGGGACATGTATGAGTCGCAATATACAAACGAATTTAAGGAGTGACATCTTCCTTGTGTCCAAAATTAAGTCAACAGGTGTATAAAATAGTATAAATTGGTTGTAAACAAAGTCTTTTTTTTTTTTTTTTTTCCATAATATCATTCTTAACTAAAAACTACATTAATAATTTTTTTTATTAATAAATTAAGAATACTAGAATTTATAATTTTTATATTTTAAATTACTCCCGTGTCTTATTTTGACTTTTTTGATAAATTCTATTGAATTATATCATTTTTTTTTTTTTATGAAAACGGACTTTCTCAAGTTATTAAAATACCATGGGTCGACAGTTTACTCAATACTCTAACAAACATTGAAAGTTTATAATCTAAGTTAAAATAAAATAGATTAAATTATTATTTTAGTTATAATTAAATTGAAATTTTTTCAAAAAATAGACAATAAATAGGTATTTTTAATTCAAATTTTTCGTTTTTTGATTTTTTTTTCTCTCATTAATTTCACATTTTTATAATATATTATATCCCTTTTACTTTTTACTTTAATCATTACAAAAAGTAAAAAACCAAATTCAAAAACCATCCGTATAAAGAAATTAGATTAGGGTTAGAGTACCCTTTCTCTTCTCCTACTACTACAAAAAAGCAAGGAATAACTTTTAATAATAATAATTAGATTGATCTCCGTTTACTCGGTCGGTGAAGTTTATTAGATCGCCAAATAATTCAGACCTTCAAAGGTCAATTTCGGAATCCGTCTCGTCCTCCTCCTCCTCCGCCTCTTACATGAAATGTCTCTGCTCGGATCAAATTTGATGCCTACCGATGTACTCAATCTTTCTCTATTTCGATGTATTAGGGTTTTTTAATTTCAATTTTGTATTGTTTGCATTCATTTCCAACTGTTCGATTCCTTTATAACGTTTTTTTTATCGGTCCACATTAATCTTATCATACCGCTATGTTACTAATTTTCTTTATAAAAATAAAAATCATATTATATGTGCGTAGCAAAATGAAAAAAAACCAATTTGAACATTCATATTGTTCGATCGTCGTTTGTGCTAATATGTCCCTGACATCCCTGACTTGCTTAATTTGAACATTCATGGCAAGCTTACATTGCTTTAATGTGAATAATTGTGGAACTAGATTTTTTGCAATATTATATTATGTATTCTGGTCATGTTTTGTAGTCTATAATCGGTACTTTTCAGTTTCTTTTTTAGTTGATTGTTGGACAGTTAGAAATGCTGACCGTTGTTAAACTGTAGCTTTATACATTCTGTCTGTGCTTAAGGCTTATGTAGTTTTTTTTTCTTGTAGCAAGTTTTGACGAGTTATTTATGTCTCTCCTGAAATCAATAGAAATATCTTAATTTGAATTTTCAAAATGATTATCTTGATGAGCTCTGGTAAGAGTTTCTTTTCCTGGTACCATGTGCAGTGTGCACAGTAACAACACCTGTAGGCTTGATGTTGTGAAGGATTCTACTAACATATACCAATTTATAGTAACCTGTTATTAATGTCTCATCTGTTAGTAATTATATTTTTTTATGTAAACTTTCCACTTGGTGGAGAAGACACGCATGATGTTGATGGCTGGTTATGGAAAATGTGCAGGTTGGATTGCGGTTGCTTCTTTGCCCCCTTGGCTCCAATATTGTAATCCGAACAGCATGGTGAGCTCTAAAAATTGTGAATTTATTTTACCTTTATCAGATCTTCTGTGATTCACTGATTCTATGAGTAGGTTCAGTACTGTGAACTTGGACTCTTGGGCGAGTTTACTGTCATGATGGTTGTTTCCTGATTTAGAACATGAGAAGCATATGTATCGTCGTCATTGTTATGTGTAATTTTGAGCCGTTGCTAGAGCCCTGTGGATGCTAATGCCACTTCTTCATTTGCCCCAGAAGGCCTTCCGTGTAATCAAATTGATGTTTATTCTTCCATGTTTGTGAAAGAAGTATACAAGCTGGCCTTAGTTTGCTAATGAATCGTATGCTGTCTGCAGCTGTTCTGTGGGAATTGTCTTGCCTGTTTACTCCACATTTAAAGCCATTGAGTCAAGAGATGAAGTTGAACAAAAAAGGATGCTTTTGTACTGGGCAGGTTAGCTTTCTGTTGAAGCTTTTGCATATTAACAAACTTTGATTTTCCAACAGTGTGAATAATGATAAATTTACCCAAGCGTCAAAGTACACTTCAGTCATATCACGTAATGATTTAAAACCTCAACTGTTTCATGACAATACATGATAGTAATTGATGCATATAACTCTTTAAAAATATGATTTTCACTTTAACAGCTTCAAGGACTTGAAGCTGCAAATTTTATGGTATAGTTAATATGTGATGAAGAAAGAACACACCTGTGCTTCAGAAAAAAATTAATGGTGAAATGAAACAATTTTTAATTTGCTTATGTTATAAAAAAAAGTACACTGATGGTGGACCCAAAATATTACTCTTAAAGCAATTCATTTTTTCTTTAAATTGTAACAGGTTACAAGATTCAATAATATTCTGTCAATTTATGAGATGCATTTCCTCTTCTCCCCCTTGCGAGTTGAGCTGCCTATTAGGGACTTTTAGCGGACTAGTTTGCATTGCTGTCTTAGAAGACTAGTTGTTACTCCGATATTGAAGGTTTTAGACCTTACTAGGAGTTCATATAAGTTAGATTTAAAATAGTTTCTTGGGATTTATGTGCAACAAAGATTTATATGAAACCGTGCGATTTAGAATGAAGCTCTTTAGTGAGTGCTATGAACCTGGACTCTCCAAGTATCCTGCTGCTTTTTAGGCCCTTTTTAGATATGTGATCTTCTTGTTGCAATCTATTATTCCCATTCCTAATTTTTGACATAAAAGATGGTCCCTGTAGTGCTCCTTAGTCCTTATTTTTTTGTAACAAGTGTATTAACATCTTGCAGCATATGGCTCCTTTAGTATTGCAGAAGTGTTCACCGACAAACTTATTTCCTGGTAATTTGTGTGACATAATTTCACATGCTCGTTCTTCCTCATACCATCATTTGCATTGTCAGCATGGATATTTTAAGGTTCATGTTTTTAAAGTTGTTGATCTCATTGAACTTCTTATATACTTTCATCAGGTTTCCACTGTACTATCACTTGAAGTTTGCATTTCTTGTTTGGCTTCAGCTTCCAACTACCGATGTAAGCAACTGTGCTTCCTT
This sequence comes from Lobelia cardinalis, assembly GCA_028566635.1. NCBI lineage: Eukaryota > Viridiplantae > Streptophyta > Magnoliopsida > Asterales > Campanulaceae > Lobelia > Lobelia cardinalis. Next base: position 2,813,875 of record JAOWAN010000014.1, read on the forward strand.
TCTTTCATACGTAGGGTAATGCTAGGAATACGACCCTCAAGTTCCAGAAACTGTTTAATAAACTTATATCACAGGTCTAATTTGTTGGCCTTAGACCTTAGTCGTAGCATGACCTTGCATATATTTGGGACTCTAATATCCGTATCTATAGCATTTTCTTTTTCCCAACTTACCTTTTTCTTTCCTTACGATGCCATTGAGTCAAGAACGTTTTGACTGATGTACCTTTCGCTAGCTCTTTCCTGCCATATCTTCATGAGAATCCATGGTAATTGGAATGCAAAGCTATCACTGATTTGACCACTAAACATGATTGTAACTTTACTTTGGGTTGCTGAGATCCTAATGATATGTTAAAGGAATCAGACAGAATAATTTATATTGTTATTATTAGCTGTTTACTGCTTCAATCTCAAATCCGTTGCCGCTTTTTTCTTTTCTTTTTTTTCTGAAGAGTGAACAGTTATTTCAGCAACTACTGTATAATCAGTTTTATGTTTTTTTTTTATTTTCAATCTCTTGAATGTAGTATGGTACACTTCAGTTAAACTTGCAGATTCAAACTTTTGACAAGTCCAACAAAGGAGAGATAAGATGATTTGAAATCAATGTTAAAGATGATGTTGCTTTGTGGCATGATGTTGAGGTTCTTTAGCCAGTTAGATTTGTTGCATGATTAGGATTTGATTGCTACTGGTGTGTGTTTGGTACTATCCTAAGTAAGATACGAAGAACGATGTTTGGTTATGTTTTATTTGTTGAATAATTAGTTACCTCTGACATATACGGTCACTTTTGATGGCCAAGCAGGCATGTGGTCATTGTTATGCAATGTATACAGTAATATTTAGTTGTGATTTATATAGTTTTGGTCAGTTTAGGATGTCCAAAAAATTGGCTGATAAATTAGATTGTCTTTTTGGAAATCGTTAGCTCTCATGTAGTGGAATCCTTGTGGCAAGTAGTTGAAACAAGTGAGTAGGATTACTTGTGCTCCGTGTTCATTTTTATTCTAGATTAGGTGAACTTATTTGAGCCAAATATTTAATTGTGATTTATATAATTTTGGTCAGTTTAGGATGTCTGTTTAAGATGTCTTAAATAAATTTTGCTTGGAAATCTTTAGCTCCCAACCCCATGTAGTGGAATCCTTGCAGAAAGTCGTTGAAGAGGAGAGTAGGATTACATGCGCACAAAGTGTGTTCATTTCTTTTTCTAGATTAGGTGAACTTGTTTCAGTAAATATGAAGTTTTGGATTCAATTGTTGCTACTCAGATTTTCATATTTCTCTGAGTGTTCACACTTATTAGGCCATTTACAGGGGGCTAAACAGTTGTATATGAATCACCTGCGTCCTTTTCTGATGAAGCATCAAGCAAGACTAGATCAAATCGTGGGATTTGTGCACAGTGAAACGGTAAAACTTCATATCACCGTGTCTCTTAACCGTCAAGTTCCCACTTTTAGATTTATATTAGAGTTTAACGCGGGTGTTACAGAAATATTTTGATGTGTAGATCTAAAATTGGAGTTAGAACTTGTCTATACATGCCATATTGAGATTTGTTGACATCTGGAATTTTCAGGGAAAATTTATTAGTGCACACCAAGCAGAGTTTCAGTTTGCTAGAGCACTTGTAAAGAAGGCTTTGGTATCAGGTATTGTTGTGCATTCTATCTGTAACCATTCTATTCAAACTTGTTATACTGCTTTTTCTTTATTGGCCACAAAATAATTTTATCCTTGGGTGTCCCTCATTTCCCATTTTCGTCCCACACAGACAAACTTTAACCACTTAAATCCCCCACAATGCCTATTGTTGGACAGATGTGGAATAGCTTGATGGATTTGGCATCTGTATCAGCAATAGTTTGCGAACAAGTCATTTACCCTTAAAACTAAGTGACGAGTAGCAAACAAGCAATCAATTTATCACAATCCACCATCAAATGCTACTCCTCCGCCCAAAAGATAGTTCCATTGTACATTTCAAACTGTTTGAGGATAAAGCTTTACTTGCTTGTATCATTTCCAAACAACAGTAAAATTTGGCCTTATTAAAAATTATACCATCTTTTTGGGACAAACAAAAAAGGAAAGTATGACTGTATTTATCTTTTCTGGGAGGAGGAACTATTTGAGATGATCAAATCTGTCAGTGACCACCCCATGAATATTAGTTGAGTGGTCGAATAAAAACATTTACTCAATTGATGATATTCAGTGAGCATGCTCTCAATGGCAAGGAGAAGAGACGAACTATCTGCAACATGTTAAAGTGATAAACTTGAGGAAGGAAGGAGAAATGGATGTTTGTTGCAAAGAAATCTATGGTTTTTAATAAAAGAGTGATGATGAATGTTCAGGAAGCATGGAATGTCAAGAATTTAGGTATTAGAATGGTTGATCGTTGACATATGAAGCTTCAAGAAATAACTAAAGCAGCAGTATTGGAGAGGACGTTAGGATTTGGTGGATATGTGTGGACATTCTCAGGAAGATTTTGGCTGTGATCAGGTCATAGGACTGGGGAAGCTGATCCTGGAGAGGAAGAGGAAGAGGGAGTTGGTGACTCGGGTGACTTTGGTGATGGCCTAACAACGAATAGAGATGGTGACAATAGCGGGGGCCACTCTTGGTGAAGGTGAAGAAGTGAGGTTGGCAGGTTGCCCTAGGGTTTTCAAGGGTTTAATCTTTTGTTATTTGGTGGTTTAACTTGGTGAGAGGTGGAAGGATTGAAAGGGTTCTACTCATCCAGTTTCATGCCATAGATTATTTAACAATACTGTCTTGTCTTAAGTGTCACGCGGAGGGTGCTTCTTTGATAATGACTATTAATAAGGGAGAAAGGGTAAGTCAAGGATTTTGTGTGGGATTTCTGAAGGGATGAAATTTGGTGATACATTAGGGGCCAATCGTTTTAGATGTTAACGCTAGTTTTTGCTCCAGATGAGCTGAAAAAGAGTCATCGTTTTTACACTTACTTAAAATGCATTTTGTATAACTCATGTACTAAAGTTTAAAAAAAGCTCCATTACAAATAATAATACAGAAAAGCCAGTTATGTAAAAAGTCTATCAGGAATTTATTTTGTCTGCTGTCTCCCCTTCCCTTGAACCAGTTAAAGAGATGGTGAAAGATACCAGTCAACCGGCGCAAGGTCAACAGAGGAGAGCAATCGAAGGCCCAAGCCACCCAGTAGAGACATCAGAGAGATCAGAATCAGGTGATGACAATGACCATGAGTAGTGATGATGTCTTTAGGTTTCAGGGGTTTGATTGGCCCTAGGCATTGCTGGGATAATTGGCGATTCAAGCTCCATGTTGATTCTTGACAGTAATAGCTAATATCAAGTCGCTATGCTGAGTATGGGTATTCACTTAGTTTGTAAATGTGCTTTGTAGTTAAAGTACTCCTTTCGCTCCCCACCCAACCCCCAAAAAAGGGGTTGTCCATTGTACATTTCACACTTTTTAATGATACATCTTATGTTTGCATTACTTGTAATTCAGACTAAAAGTTTTTATCATTTATGTAAATGAGTATTTTCCGGGGATACACAAAAGTAAAGCAAGACTTTTATTTTGGGGATGGATGGAGTACTTTTCAAGTGATTTACCATGTTTGTAGTCAGCTGCCGGGTACTACTTGTTACCCGTTTGGGATAAGCATATTCTGCTGATGTCTATGTTACAATTGACTTCCTTCACTTGCAAGGAGTAAAGAAGATGTTAGTAGCGAAAGAAAGAGCTATTATTAGCAGACGTGAAATGAGGGGCACGTTGAAAAAGTATTTGAGAGGATAATGAATGAAACTGCATTGATACGAGTTTTTTTATGCTTGATTTGCCTGATATATTACTAAACAGTCTCCTTACCAAGTGCCCAAATGCCAGCTCGGTTCTCTCCACAACTCCCATCTCAACTCACTTCCCGCCTAGCTGTTGGTTATGGCTCATATTTCGTCTTAGACATCAAAGAAGAGAAAATTGTTGGTAACATCCTCTTGCTTTTGGCAGCTAACTCAAGTCTTCTTCTGATGGCATATTTGAAAAATCCATTACCATGTCCTTTCCCAGTTCCCACCATCATGACAAAGTTGACAACTGACGAAACGATTACCATTATTTGAAGTTTCATATACGCAATCTGTATGAAGATGCTATTCTTGGATGGATAATGGCTGGCTGACCCTTAGGCCAAAATAATACAGTCCAAAAGAAAGCACCTTCCAGAAAAAACCAAAACACATATATAACTTGCTACTTTCATTTCAATTCTCAGTTGTTGAATGCTTGCTTGGATACTTGCCTTGCATCCAAGCTCAAGCTGTGACTTGTGAAGTTGTGACACCAAAATAACTTTACACTTCATATATTCCATTCTTTGTAATTGACATTCTAGTTTTCAACCAATCAAGAACCGAAAGCAAAAACTAGAAAACAAAAGATGGAAAATAAATTATACACTCCCTCTGTTTTCTTTTAAATATCTCAAAATCGACATAAAGCTCTCGCATAAGGGGAAAAAAAGTGGACACTTCAAAAAAAAAAAAAGATGAAGTATTAAACTAGAGGGAATACGTCTATTTTAAGTATTTATCATGAAATTACTCGCGGTCTCAACTTTTGAATTGAATATTTAGAAATTTTCGTAAAAAAACCCTTCCATCTCGATGAAAAGTGGGCAATCTCAATTAAGTAAAAAGGTTTAAAAAAAAAAAAAAAAAACTGAGTAGACATATGTCTTAGGATTCGTCCTTTATGTATGGATTTGAAATTGGAATAACGAGGGACCAATAAATTAATAATTTATTCAAATAATTTTAGTATTATATTTTATTGATGGATCTATACTTAATTTAAAGTCTAAGCATAAATTAGCTAAGAGTGGGGGACTTAAAAAGAATTACAAGAGTGATTAATTATGAAGAAAGACTAATAAAGCTTTGACAAGGTTTAGAAAGAAAGAAAGGTGCCAAAGCCAAAAACCAATGCGTGGGTTTGTTGAATCCAATATGCTCTGCTGCTCTCAGATGTTCTTTCTTCTGCTCTGAACATCTTGTGGGTAGGGTGGGTTTTCCATTCCCAGGGCATATTGGTTTTGATACTTGAGCGCAATAGAGCCAGAGGAGAGAGATAAGAGGCATTCATTCCCATTGATGGGTATTCTCTCTTTTTGAGGTGATTTCTCTTTCCCCTGGTTCTTGATCGATTTGTTTCTCCTATGCTTTTCTTTTTCTGGGTATTCTAATTCTCTCCTTATTGTTCTCTGTGCTGCATTGTTTTAAATTTTTCTTCTGAAATATTTGTGATTCTGATCTGCTTTCTTGGAAGATTCAATAGCATGTTACATTCCCTCTCTCTGTTATTTGTTCTGTGTTTTCTGTATGATTGGAGTACTATTTTTCCAGGGAAGGGTTTTATTTCGATTCATCATTTGAGGCTGAGGGCCAGTCTATATTTGATCATAATTTATGTTATCCTCATATCATATAACGGATTGAAGCTTTGGAATTTTAGCCATTTGGATATGAGTGAAGTGACACGCCACCGTTGGGGGACAGCAGTTGGCTCTCTGATATTACGTCTACCTGGTACTAGAGCATATAGAATGTGAATCCTCCATTTTAAGGCTGAAAGAAGATTTAGGTAAGGTTGATATAGTACTAGCTTCCGGTTGGGTTATATCATTGTTGGTGCTTCACTGTTTTGTGAATTATAGCTCAACAATTTTCATCTAAGGTTTTTTGTTGTTTCTACTATGTGATCTTATATGCTTAGCGCATGTCAAGTGAAGCTGAATTGAGATTGCAATCTTCTGTTTCACATCAAAATTTCGCAGCTTTGCCAGTATGTTATTTTATCAAGTCAATTTGCTATCTTTCAACTTCCTGGCGTTGGTACCTTAATCTGTTTGAGTGAATCCAACAGCCTCCAGAGAAGATCTAGAGGATGATGTCAGAATGATGGTATCAAGTGAGTTGTGTGGTGGTAGTAGCTACGATATTGTCAGTTATGAAGTGCAAAGAGATACTTGGAAGAGCTAGATCTTGATTTTACTGATGAAAGAGAATCTGGAGGTTGTGGGCTTGTAGATCGGTAGACAGCGGTGGACATCTGGTTGGGGAGGGAAGAGGAAGAGAAAGAGAAAGAGAGAGCTTTGGGAGACGGAAGTGACGAAGGGCTTACGGCTTCATGGGAGGTGGATAATTATGGAAACAGATGGTTATGCTTTCATCAAGGAGAAATTTTGGTGGCCAGTGGCGGTGGTGGAGCCAAAGGATGGAAGATGGGTTGGGTATAACTGTGATACACACACACAACGTAAATGTGTTATGCTGGCCTCCCCAGCATTGCAGTTTCGACTTCTTCCCGCGAACGGAATGCATGCTGATTGATATCATTTTCTCCCATGGATCAATATTATGAGCCTATGAGGTCTCACTAACCAAAAGGAAAGAGGAGGGGGAGGGGGATATGTGTGGAAGACCATGACTTCTTGGATCACATACATTATCGTCTCTTCATGATCCACGAGAAAAGTGTCTAGCATAAATTATGTGTCGGATGGTTTGATTAGTATTTTGGACAAACATTTTGATTCTAAATTTGTTTGTGTCTTCTCAGTTAGTAAAATCATATATATATATATATATATATATATATTTGGTTTCATCATGAATGAGCTGTTGATGCTTATTTATCATTGATGCAGATTGAAACTAGGCACCTTCGCCATTCATTCATCCTTAAAAAAGCATGAAATCGAAAGTTGTGCCATGTAATTCAAGTGGCAAATCAGCTAGTTGTTTTTGCATTTTCCCTAAAGTGAAGCCAGATGAGTTTAATCCGGGCAACACACCTGTTTATCTCAATGTTTATGATTTGACACACATCAACGGCTATTTCTATTGGGCAGGCGTTGGTGTCTTTCACACTGGATTGGAAGGTTAGCTTGCTGTGTTTTTGTTTTTATCGTCTATTGATTAGTTTTCTTCTTAAAATTGTAATTTGTGTGTATGTTCTGTCTGACTCTTGCATCTTTCCTCCAACAAGAAATCGAAATACATAGCTACAATTGCAAACTTATGTAAATGATTCCTGTGAAAGCTTTTGCTTCTATGTTATTGTTTTTCCAAATTTATTGCAGGGTTTCATTAAAACTAGGGTCTATTTAGGCCCACGAATGTCTTACCATTGACAGGCCTGCCTTCAACTTCATCAGGTTGTAAGTACGTCAACTAGTACAAGGAAGTTTTATTTGAAAATGTCTCTCTGCATCAGTAACATCCATTGGCTCATAGAACAGACTAGTCAAATTCATTGAGAAACATTTCTGATCCATACCATTGGGGTACCTTATGGTTTAAAGTCTGATACTAAAACTATTTAAGCTCTACTTCTAATTTCAAGGCTCATTTTCTATGCCCAAACACTATCAGTGGGTTTTTCGTATATATCTTGTGTGTACATTCCTTCCGAATTTCCATCCTTTCTTACTCTACAATGGAAGTCTTTTCATTTCCACTCTCTCCCTCTCCCTCCCCCCAGAGAGAGAGAGAATAAGAAGGAAAAGAAAATTTAGCGTCTACTCGCCTTCTAGTGTAAGGATTGGCTTGGCAAAACTTTCCAATGGTAGATCAAGCCAAAATATCACCAACTACCACCTCATCCGGGATCACTAGTCAAACCATACTCACTCATTACTTCTTAATTTGGTCTTCCTCTGACTCTAGCTCAATAGGGAAAAACCAGGAGAAAGAGGAAAGAAAATCTGTTGGGTAGAATAATATTACCATGTACTACATTGTCAACCTATATTGACCCTATGCAATACTTCAACAGCCATAAGATAATTAAATTAGATTGCAAAACTAACTATTTATAGTATATCTGGTTGTTAGGACATTTGTCATTTGTCTTTCTTGTTTTGGACGTGAAAAGTAAGATCAAAGATTTCCATCAACTCCTTGGAGTGAGATAACTTATTTAGTGTACAGGTGGCATTTTTTTTTTTAAATCCATCTAGAGAAGCTTATTGGTCAAAACATTAGGATCATCCTTCCTAAGACCCTGGCTGACATGCAGAGTTCAGTTATCAAAGGACCTGACAGGCTGACACTTATAGTTAAATACTATCTCGGAAGTGGATGTTTCATGTTCCATTTGACATTCGTAATTTCTAGCTCTGAGTTGTTAAGGGGGAATGATTTTCTTTCACTGGAACTATGGCATTGGCTAGGAGAACAATTTTAGGCTTGAGTTGTGGTTAAGATTTTCACTTTCGGGATTCCCGAATTCACAAAAGTATTATGCAAAATTTAGACGGAGCTACTATCTTAGCATTATTTTAACCATTAAGTACTTATCGACTATTACTATTAAGGGGGAGGGGGGGGGTAAAAAGGAAGCCTTTTTCCAGATTGCCGTCACCAACTAAGAATAACCTAGAATTTCAAAGATATTTTTGACTAATCATCTCTCTCCCAGTACTTAAAACATTATACTAAAAATTTCTTTACCTTAAATAAGTAAATAAAAGATCAAAATATCAGGTTGCGGCTACAAGGTATTATCGAAAAATATGTACACATGAATCACCGCCATCGCCTGTGCCATTTTTCACTATCTTTTAGAAATTCACAAAGTAAAATCTTAATTTTATTTGGTCAATTCTGATAATAACAACACAAGCCAGAATTGTTAAATTCTGGCTTGCGGTTAAACTTTCTCATCTGGCTTGTAATACTCTAAATTCTTAAATTTGCAAAGAGATGAACACTTACTTTCAACCTTGTATACTAGTGTAGCAGAATTGTTAACAACATTACATGTAAATTCGTTCTCAGAGGGACCGAGAAAATCCTATCTGCAATTGCTTGAAACATCTAAATATTTATTTGTATTGCCTCATTGCAAGCTGGGTGTAATAGGTTGAAACTATGGAAATGGGCACTATCTGATGCAGAATGATGCAGGATGCAATTACAAACATCAGAGCATTGTAGTTAAGTAATTATTAACGTATCGTTGTACAAGTATTAGCGTTCAACTAGCTTATTTATATCATGTCTTTTGCTATTTTAATTTGCATAGATGATTTAAATCAGATAGTATCAAGAGTTATTTATTGCATTAGTAGCTGAACCCAAGTGATTGGGACTAAGGCTTTGTTATTGTTGTTGTATTAATATTAGAGTTATTTATAGTTAGGAGCCTTTTGTTATTAGCTAGCCTAAATTGTTAATAAGGCATTTAACCATTCATTTTATTCAGAGTTGAGTATTGGGAAATTACGCTTGTGAGCTTTGAGTTGTGTTTCTAGTTTCTACCGATCCCTTGCGAGTGTAGGTTCTCCTTTTCTTTCTTTATCTTCTCTATCCCCTTATTTCGTTCTGCATCACTATGATTGCTTTGGTAAGATGAGCAAAGTAGACCCTTCCAGATCCACAGTGGTGGGTGCCTGATGCGGTAGGATAGCCTAACACAAATTTTTTTGCCAATTATACTTGAACCATGGCCCTTACAACGGTTTGTCATTGCATAAACTGTAAGCTTCTTGTGTATACAAGGAATATTTGAACTCTCTCTCCCTCTCTAGAGCTCTGTCTCTGTCTCTCTGTCTGTCTCTCACTCTCTCTCTCTCTCACTCTCTCTCTCTCTCTCTCTCTCTCTCTCTCTCTCTCTCTCTCTCACTCTCACTCACACACTCACACACACTCACTCACTCTCACACACACACACACACACACACAAA
>JAOWAN010000014.1:2844092-2862519 GCA_028566635.1 Lobelia cardinalis
TGGACTATCGATGGTTCATCTTAGCCGACCCCAACTAGTTTGGGATAAAGGCTTTGTTGTTGTTGTTGTTGTTGTATTGATGCAGCAAGTTAGAACTTTCCATAACAAAAATGTGTTTCATATCTGGAAGAAACATGGCATTTCTTGGTATTTGTCTTTTAGTTTTTCAAAATGGTCATGGAAGTTAACAATTTCTAGTAAAAAAACTATCAGTTGTGAGATTCTTAGCTGGTGAAATTGAATTTTTGGCTGATTTTCCTGTAATCTGAGTACCTTTGCTACTTTCAGCAAAGGGCAGCTTGCTTTGATCATGCACTAGATAAGACAAATTTTGTACTCCCTCCGTCCCAAAATGAGCGACACTTTTTGTTCTTGATCAAGAACAAAAAGTGTCGCTCATTTTGGGAAGGGAGTAATATATTAGGGTATCCCAGCAATGAGAACGACGGAAACCTGTGGACCTCAAAAATTCGATGAACACGAATACACTAAAATGAAAATAGTGAATTTACTGAAATATTCCATCTTTTCCCCAAGACTCCAGCTTTATCCCATTTCTTTGTCTTCCAAAGAAAAGAAGACCATTTCAAAACGCCATTTAGAGCTTATCTTTCTCCCCTTCGCTTATCTCGTTGTTTGTAACAAATGGAAAGGGATGGGTGGTGAGATGATACGCTATTTGATACTTCATACCTTTATTAGGCTTCTTTAGTTCAATTGATGTTTACAACAAATCCGATACTGGCAGCACCTTATGCTGCATTAGAGCGGTGGATCCTGGTAAGGCTGGCTGCTTGGAAAGAAAGTATGTTTCACACTTAAATGGAAGAACGAGGAAAGAACACGGTCACAAGCAAGTTGCTGTGGCTATGATCGATCTCCATGTGGAAACTACTGTAGATACTCTGATGAATTTGGGAGATATCATCTATTATCCGAGATTACACATCTCAAGAACGAGAAATAGATTGCCTTAGGTCAGAACTCCATCTGGGTAGTCGGAACTTACCTCCAATCTGTAATTACACTGAAAGTGACGTCAGATATCTAACTAAGGTAAAAAGGAAACGGAAATGATGGATGTTAGATTTTTGTTTGATGTTAAGAAAGTATTGATCAGAAACTCTTAGAGCTTTGATTATATATTGCTTTTGAAGGGCCTGAAAACCAATCTGATATAAGATGAACAGAAGCTTTGCCGGTGATCTGTACTTCGCGATCTCTGTACTGAATCACATGCTTGATCTTGTTATCCATTTATCGGTGAAGATTCCTTGAATAACATACTCTCCGAATTCTTAAATACCTTCAAAAATGATTTCACTCATTGGTTTTCGGAATTTATTATCCCATAAAAACCATACTATATCTATCATGAAAATTCCTTGTACGTTTTGCTTGTATATATTTCAATTATAGATTTTGATATATTCTTCATTTGCTGAAATTTCTTCTATTTTATGTGTATAGTTATTAATAAGAAGTGGGCGCTCCCCTGAGGAAGCTTTAATGATTCTTGTTCCTGAGGCTTACAAGAATCACCCAACCTTGACGATTAAATACCCTGAGGTACTTACGCCGGCAATTCATAGATTGATTGGAATAGATGCTATATAATATGCTTTTACAAAGGCTTCTCTTTACCGAAGGGCTGGATTCATTTCTCATTGCAATAATGAGAATATATGCCATTGCCTTTGTGCATCTAAATGTTCACTTAGATGATTCTTTCAGCCTTTTCATAATTTGACTATGTTCTATTTCTGTCTTGAAAAATTATTGTAAGCTTGTGCAGCTTCAGTTGAATTTCTTGGCCTTTCCCTTCTCTTTAGGTCATTGATTTTTATAATTACTACAAAGGTCAAATGGAGGCTTGGGATGGACCTGCGTTGCTCCTATTCAGGTAATGCTTCCAAATTCAGCTTCTACGAACTGTTGACACATGCTTTTGGGAGACTACAAAGTTTAAGAAATTTGACTGTGTGGTGACCTTGGATTGGAGCGAATTGAGTTGCGGAAAATGATTCATTTTGCCGATCCCAAGAGACTAGGACTAAGGCTGAGATGAGTTGACTTGACCCACAGAACAATAGCCACCTTCGATAAACGTTGATGCTTAAAATTTATCTATGTCATCATGTGTATTGGAAAAAAAATTTGTCATTCAAGTTGTATAAATTCATCTGAACATAAAGTACTCTTTTATTTTATTTTTGATGAAAGGAGAAATTTAATTAGAGGAAAGGAAGAAGTACAAAAATCAGCAAATTATCCGTCGTAATGCAAAAATAAAACACAGAAAAAAAGAAAATGAAACTGATACTAAGCTTAAAGTAATATTAGATTTCACTTTGAGCAGATGTATTGGCATTGCGCTTGCCACACACCTTATAAAAATTTGATAAGAAAATGATATGAAAAAAAAAAATAAAATTGTCACTTCATAAAGATAGCAAAAAATCAAGTAAATTATGAATTGTTTGTTGAGGGGAATATTTAATTTGGATAGATAGTAGGTAGCTCTTATCTGTAATTTAACTTTTCATGTCATTCTCAAGAATAATATACTTTTAGGGGGTGATATTGTAAAGAACTTAGTTAATTGACACAAAGAGGAGGAGGGTACATATGTCATGAGAGAATGCCTGTGCTCTCTTTATTGTTGTATATATGCTTAAATAGAAGCTTAATTGATTTTAATGGCATGCTTCTTTTTTTTCATTTTTTTTAAATGTTGGAAGGGATATAGGCCTTACACAACCCTTAATAATTTTTATTAAGTAGCTACAAATATAGTAGAGATGGCTTATAGCCCAAAGCAACGAAGAGGGCTTGAAGCCCAAAGCAAGTGGAGGGAGATATCGTCAACAAGATAATAGTTTCTCCCTTGTCTCTGATTGGACTTGAGCCCCTGACCTCTCGTTAGGGAAGAGGATGGATACAGCTTGAGCCAAAGCTCTTTGGTCAATGGCATGCTCCTAACTTTGGTTTATCACTAAATTTGAGCGTAACTAAATTTTGGCTCTAGATTTATAGCTGAATATATATACACAATGTTTAATAAAATATAAAATTCATTGCATAAAGCATGCATCTCTTCAGTGACATCAGACATGAAAAATTTATTTGATAAGAAGATAATCGTTTACTGCTATGGTTTTATTTTTGGAACAAGACTTATGAAACTATATTCTTACAAGAGTACGGAACTGTATTTCTGACAAATGTGCATGCTGCAGCCTGTGTTTCATATTTTTTTCCATCTACAAAATTTCAGTTCTGCGTGACTTATCTCACACAGGAAGAGATTTCCCACATGTTTTGCCAACTCAAAGTGGCGATAAGAAATTGTAAAAGGGAGAACACTTCTCTCGAGCTAATAATAACAGATAAAAGTATAACTCAGCAATGAAAAACTATTTACAAAAAGGAACATGATTAACCAGAGGAATTTCAAGTAGTCGTTTTTCTGGGCATCACAAGAGCATATGATCAGCATTCATATATATATATATATATTTTTTTTATGAGTATAGAAGTATATAAGCATATAAATTGACAAGAATATCTGATCATACTACTTATCTAATCATACTACGTTTCTAATCATACTTGTTATGTTTCTTCTTGCTTCTCAATGGAATATTCAATGCTTTTCAGTATGTACATTACACCACAAAGAGACTACCATGATACAAAGTTCTTAAGACTATAAGAGTTGCATAAAAAAAAAAAATTGAATGAGAAACCAGATAAGAGTATAAGCCAACTGTTTCAAACAATCCTCATCTTGGATACTCAGAATGTACTCAGGCAACTGGTGGGGTAAAACTAGTTCTTAGAACATGGCTTTCTCTTTAATGTTGCCATTGGGCATGATCGTTACACAGTGAGTGAACATACACTAATATGGACATCAGTAATAGATCAGCTGTTTAGATAACATAATGAACATGTACCAACTTATAGTCTGCATCTGATTCAGTAATAATAATTGTTTTGTCTCATTTCACTATTTGCATTCATGTATCACAGTGATGGGAGGACTGTAGGAGCGTGTCTTGATCGAAATGGACTTCGCCCTGCCAGATATTGGCGGACGGTAGACAATGTTGTCTATGTTGCATCAGAGGTTCGTGTATCACATTTATCAGTCTGAAATTCCCTTTAAAATATCTAAAAACTTTTATGGATATGGAAGTCTGAGCATAACCAAAGTTTATTTTTTTCATGCTACGGTTCGACTTGTGAGGTGAAAAGAATGCTGAACTTGAGCATCTCTTTGCTCACATATTTGAGCTTAAGCACCAACTTCAACAATCTGCTAACATAATCTGTAGTTCTTAGACTATATGGCCGACAATAAGCAAGCTCTCCGGACCCTTCTAAACGTGTGGTGTATTAACATAGGAGAGACAATTGTAACAACAACAAAAAAAACGCATAGACAACTGGATGGTGGAACAAACTTATTTTGGAAATTTCTGCCAAGACCCTGTAGTCTGACACCATTTAGATTACCAACTTATCTAAATTGTTAGCTGATTGTGAATGGGCTCACTAATGCATGTTAGGCTTCAATAATCTATAAGATTATGTGTGGATTGACTGAGTTTTGGGGCGTCAGAATCACTTTTGCGGTCAAAACACAGGAACTTATGTGGTTAGGCAAAATTAGCTATGTTCATTCATTCGCCCAAAACAGTAGTATGATAAAATTCACTTTTCTGTATTGATATCTTCCATCTTTATATGAATATTTTTTTTTTTTTGATAAAAGAAGAAGGGTGCATTTGGACGTGGAGTTTTTTAATATGTTTTGTTTTTGTTTGTGTTTTGTTTTTGTTTGTGTTTTGTGTTGGTTTTAGTTTTATAAGAGTTTTACAATTTTGCCCTTTAAATTTAAAAAAATTACATGATAGTGATGGAGAGAGAAAGAGAGAGAGGATGATAGTTGTGATTTGATGTGATGTTTGATAGGATATAAAGGTGATATAGGGGTATGTAAAAATAATAGGTAGAGAGAGAAAACTTGTGTTTAAAAAACTTGTGTTTTTGTTTTGTTTTTCAAACAATGTTTAAAAAACCGGACGGGTGAACACACCCGAAATGTCATTGATAAGAGAAAAAGACAAAATTGGCGGACAAGAAATCCACCAAAATAACAAATACAGCCGAATTACACTATAGCAGCTTTCCAATCTCTAGCCCAATCACCCAAAGTCAAGCCGTGGAAAGCACCAAAACTCCTAGCACAAAGAGAAGACTAGTGTTCTTCTACCACAACAACGGAAGCGATACTCTTGATTTTTGAAAATCTGAGAGTTTTTCTCGATCCAAATGTTCCACATCTGACTAAACACAGCGCAACCCCACAACAAAGAAGTATCCCTCAATCGATCGAAACCCAAATATCTAAGCATACAGAACCCCTTCACACAGCGAGGCATAATAGAGCTCACCGTGTATCTCAGTCTACTTCAAAGACTCCGAGCCGTTGAGCAATGCATGAACAAATGGTCATGGTTTCACTAGTCCGCATACATATAACACACACATCTGGAGAGATAAACATCTTCGGACAGCTCCTCTGCCACCAATCATTAGTATTCAAACGACCAAGGACCACTGACCAAGCAAGACTATGTATTTGAACGAAACCTTGGACTTCCAAATGAAATGGTAGAGAGGAAAGCCAAACAATGTGTGGACGAAGAACTTTAGAGAAAGACTTTATACGTCTGTTCAAAAACCCAAATTCGACAATTGGATTGATGATCCAACAGACGAATGCAACTGATATAGATTCCTTGTCATTAAGATTCCTCACAAAATGAAAATTTCAAATAACCTGACCGCCCTCCCGAACGAGAAAAACAGCAATAGGCACGTTATGAACACCGGAAAGTCGAAACAAGCGAGGAAAAGAGATATTGAGAGGAAAGTTCCCAGTCCAGTGGTGATCCTCCCAAAATCGGACTCGATTCCAACCACGACCTCATAACGAACATGAGAATAGAAGATATCAAAACAACTAGAAATGAACTTGCAGGCATACGTGGTGGAAAGACTAACAGAGGCATCCCACCTATTATGGTTCACACTAAACTTGCTCCGAATAACTCTATGCCATAAAGAATCCTGCTCTAGCACCATAACTACTTACCAATTAGAGCAATGTTTTTGATAACCAAGTTCCTAGACCCTAAACCCCCCTCTTCCTTAGGCCTACTAACCTTCTTCCAAGCCACCAAATGAGCCTTACTCTCCTCTCCGATCCCACACCACAAAAATCGGTGTATTATCCCCTCTAATCGCTCTCCCACTTTCGTGGGTAACTTAAACAGAGACAAATAATTAATGAGAATACTAGACAAAGATGACTCAATAAGAGTAACACTCCCCCCCTAAAGAAAAATAAGCTCCCTTTCACCCGACTAGCCTTTTTGACACCTTTTCAATAACCGGATCCCAAAACTTAGTCACCCTAGGATTCCCACCTAAAGGAAGTCCAAGATAGGAAAAATGACAATTCATAACAGAATATCCAAAAATATAAGCATATGAATTCAAAGATGGAGGTTCAACATTTATGCCTGCTAATCCACACTTAGTTAAATTGATCTTGAGGCCAGGCGCAATATCAAAGATTTGAAGAACAGTGAGGAAATTTGCAAATCTTTATAATATATGAATAATTATTATATTCATTTAAGCAATCCTCAATAACATATAATATGGATTTAAGATGTGATGTTTAGTTGTTTATTAGTGGGCATTATATGCCTTCGGTAGTTTTTTCTATTCTTTAAATTAGGGCCAGTGCACGAGGCCACTGCCTTCAATATTCTTTGCTGGTCTAAATAAAGAAATCTTCTCGTAGGTTCAAGCTCTGGCCCCCACGTCACAGTATAACTACCTTATCATGGTGCTTGTTTTAAGTCTCGTCATTGGTTGCTTTGCTACTGTTAGTTGATGTTATTGTTTTTTTAAAGAAGCACAAAGTTGATTGACAGAGTTATTAGAAGTCATATTCATATTCACGGGTTTCAAACAAAGGCCTTTCTTTTATTTGCATGTATTCAGGAGAGAATACTGATAAGGGTATATCTGGATTTTTAGTCCATAACCACTTTTGTTCTTGTAGCAACCAAATCATCGAAAACCAGTAACTGAAGATTCACTCTTTCGAAATATAGTTCCTAAACACAAGACTAGCTTCTGGAAGAATCAAATTTATGGAAACACTTCCAAAAGTAGAAGCAATGCCAAACTGGCCCTAAGCTGTTAGAGGACAACCTGACAATTGTTTATGTAGCTCTGAGCATCTATGTTACATGGACTCAATGTTGGTGTCGGGGTGGGTGCCCATACTTGTCTAGAAGTCAGTTATGAGGAAACAATTTTATGATTTGCAGATGCGTCTTAAAATACTTTTAAAAAGGATTTGCGTGCTTCAATACAGCTCATGGATGTATATTTTGGACTACACTACTTCTAAATTATACCTAATGTATATGATATGTGAATCAGTTAAACATGTTGAAGCTTTGGGAGTTCATTTGAAGATAGCTGACAGTTTAATAGCAAAATAACGAAAAATTGATTCAACACATGAGCTGGTGTATCCAAATTACACCTTGAAGACATTGAACATACACCCATGTCCGGTGCTTGCAAGACGTTCTACACCTTGGACCATTGTTCTTAACCAGCTTAATATAAACGACATCTTGCAAAGAGGCAAACCTCATAAACATTTACCGTGGATTGATGTGCGAGTGTAAGGGTGCCTCGGAATCTTATATCCATATGTTTCTTCATTGTGAAGTAGCCCAATTCTTTTGGGGAAATTTGTTTGAGGTGGTTGGAGAAGAGTGGGTGTGTTCAGAATCCATTTCTCATTTTATTCTGGGGTTTTAGGAAGGATGCTAGTTTGTTGCAGCAGTGTGGGCTTTTGGATATCATGTTTGTTGACAGAGAGGAACTTGAAGATCTTGACTAGGGCTGGAAATCGGACGGATCGGAAATAGAATGTTTCGTAAAAATTCCAAAAATTTTCGGAATGGAAAAATTAATTCCAATTTCCATCCAAAATTTTTCGGAAATCCATAATACGTTCCGATTTCGGAAACATGCATTTTTTCGGAATTTCGGAAATTCCAAATTCCAAAATTTTTTGATTTTTTTTTGAGATCATAAATATTTTTAGAAAATTATTTACAGAGCAATTACATAGAGAAAAAGTAGATAAGACAAATTAATGGATAAATATATTTAACTCAAATCAACAATTAAATTACTACAACTAAATCAAAAAATTCATAAACACCCGAATATTTGTTTTCAAAGAATTTATGAAATTTTAATTTATTTGTAATACATCTTTATATCTGAAGGAGGTAAAATATTTTTTACAATTACTATATATATTAAGAAAAATTATGATTTTTTTTTCAAATAGAGAAAGTGATATTTACTAAAGTATATTTCATATTCTTTTCAAATGTGTATTTTATAAACTTTAAGTATAGAGCTTTACATACTTGTAAAAATTTAAACTACATAAAAAATAAAAATAGAGAAGAAAAAAACTAAAAAGTTATGCATATGTTGTGAAATGTCTAGTTTATTGAAATAAAAAGTGGCTATAATTATTTTTACCATTAATTTTATTATTTTCTTAATTCTATAACTACTTACTTTATTTTGTTGCTTAAAAATCAACAAATATTGTCTATTATCTTTAGTCTATTAGTAAGATGTTTGAATATTTGCAACATAGAATATTTGTCTAGTGGTAAGATCTTGCTTTGAGTGTGTAGGGGTGAAGAATTTGATTCACTTATCTTTTATTCTATATATATTAAAATCGGAAATCGAAATTATAAAATTTGAGTTTCGAAAATATTTCGGATCGAATTTCGGAATTTCCAAACGTTTCAAAACTGATTCCAATTCCGATCCGAAATTTTTCGGAAAAATCGGAAATCGGAATTTTGGAACTCGGACTAAAAAATTTCGTTCCAAAATCGAAAATTTTTGGATCGGAATGAGTTGGGTTTTTTGCGTGTCATGGGCGCGTATTTTTCATTTTCTAATGAGTTCCTCTTCCGAAAATTCATCTTGATCGGAATACATACTTCTTTCTTTGCTTTTTGCTTCTCATTTCATTTATGATGTTGTCAGTTCTCCTCGTCCGTCTTTTGCTACTTTAAAAGGTTTAGTATAATTTCCTTCTCTCATCACAAGCATAAAAGTAACAAACAAATTACATGTTCGGAGCAAATGTTAAATAAAAAATGAGGCATCAATGGGGTAAAATCTCTAATATTTGTGCATACCTCAATTAACATCTTAAGAAATCCTCTTTAAAGTGAAAGACGTTTCTAAAAGCTAAGCTGTTAGAAGCACAACAGGGGTATATCAAGCCTGAGCACTCCCTCCCTCCCTCCCATATGCTGTGACCCCCAGTTTCGCGTGGAGAGATTAACCGATGTGTATCTCAGCACAAATAATGTGCAGACTTATGCATTGATAGAGCCCTATTCTGTCAAGTAGTCAACTCATCTAAAAGCTGAGAGAGTTGAGTTGAAGAGGGTGCTAGAGAGCTCTTTGATACCATGTTATGTAGCCTAACTCATCTTAAAGCTTAAGATGATTGAGAGAGGGCCCAACAATGTGTATTGAGCCTTAAAAAATTCTTCGTTCAAGTCCACAGTGAGGCCAAAAAGATATCTTTTTCCATGAGAAGTTTATGGGCAGACTGATTTGGTAAGATATGCAATTCCGCCGATGCAAATAGGCCTGAGAAATTCCGAAAATGCTACACCAAAGGGGGAAAGCCAGACTCTTATGCAAACATATTCATTTTAAAGATTGTATTCAAGTTCTTTCTTAAGGAGCTTATCACTAAGTCTGATGGTTTATTTATTTATGTATTTATTTATCCATGAAGAACTCCCCCTCCCCCTCGATATATCAAGTACCATTTTCTATTCGCTGTTGAATGATATTATTTTTTTCTCGCTCTCACTTGACGTGTGAGGCCTGAGAACCTAGGTGTGGCTCCTAGGGTTTTCTTTCCTTCTCTCTTATCTTCCACGCTTTACATATCGCTGCCTTCCAGCTGCTCCTTTCTAAGATCTAAATACTTGTCTAGTTCAATATTGCTAGCCCCAAACATCTGTCCAGGTGCTTCTGAGAAAATCCTGCATTAAGTACAGTTGAGATGCGCCAAGTAACTGGAAAGTCAGTCACCACCAGATGCTAATTCCTTATTATCCTCCCTTCCACCAACTCAAAAAGTTAGAATCGGAAGGAAACTCTAAGACCCCTCGGCATAAAATCCACATAAACAGCCCCACATGCAAGGGACTAGGGCTTATGTTTTAGCATCAGTAAGTGATATCCTTTGGGCTTGCAATTTCTGCATGGAGATACTTATGGACGAAAAAACCATAGTCCACTTCTGTTTTACTAGCATTCTTGTTTCTGTCTTTTCCATTGATTAAGCACGTGCCCCTCTAAATTTGATATTTGGTTATCAATATTAACTAAGATACTGATTACAGGTTGCCCTTACTTTGTCTAGGTTGGTGTTCTACCGATTGACGATTCAAAAGTTACAATGAAAGGCCGTCTAGGTCCAGGAATGATGATAGCTGTTGATTTGACCAGTGGTCAGGTTTGTATGGAGATATCTCTTGTATCCTTGATTTTTCAGTGAATCAAGAATTCTGATAGACCTATACTCTGCTTGAAAATGATTTTCTATCATCTTTACTATTGAATCACTGTAACTAAAGTTTTTCCCATTATAATTCAATGAACTTATTTGTCAAATGTGCTAAAATTGTTTTGCCTCTTTTCTTGCTCAAAGCTAATAAAATCCATGAAGCATTGAACTAGATGCTTATGCAGTTAACAACAGTCCAGTAAAGACTACTACTGTTTCAGCTAGTGAGCCAGTCAATTACTTCTGCTTGATTAGCAAAGGTGTTTTTAGGAATCCTGAATGTGAACAATATGATGAAAACATATCTTCCATATTTTGCAATCTTATTGCACACTGATTCATTATTCCATCCGGAACTAAGGAGAAAGATTTTCATAGTGTGTCATTTTTATTCAAACAAGTTTGGAACTTTGCTTAGATATTTTCTGGCATTCATTCTCTCCAGCACACATTTATTTGATTACTAATTAGTTTGTGTTTTAATACCGTGGAGTTTGTGTTTGATATCCTCAAGGCTGCCCTTGATGTATAAATTTTAGCTTTCTTTACTCACCTTTCTAGTTTTCATGCTTCTGAGTGTATGGCTCTATTCTTCTTTTATGATGATTTTCGATTGCTTCATGTATCACTTGCTGATTTAAAACAGGTTTTTGAGAATACGGAGGTTAAGAAGCAAGTTGCTTTATCGAACCCTTTTGGAAAGTGGCTGGCCGAAAACATGCGATCCTTGGAGACTCTAAATTTCCTCTCTACCTCAACCATGGATAACGAAGCAATACTACGACACCAACAGTAAGATACTTTTTGGTTTTGTGTCCTTTCTTTTGAATTCTGTACTATAGTTCCAAATATGACAGCTGTTTGCTCTGACGTTAGTGTGCAATTCATGACTAAATCTATTCTTTGCTCATCTCCTGAGTTGAGACGAGGGGAATAGCATTTGCAGAATCTTGAAAATTATATTTATATATATACATATATATTCTTTGGTCAATCAAGGAATGCTTCTGTGCTTGTGGGGGTGTGCTGTTTTCAGTCTCTTGTGGAATATTTGGATTGAGAGAAACTCTCGTATTTTAAGAAATCGAGAATTATTGCTTTCGTTGTTGTGGGAGAAGATCAATGTGCAATCTTCTCTTTGGGCTAGGAGTTTTGGTGCTTTAGAGGGTTTGTCTTTGGGAGATTTGGCCAAAGATTGGAAGGCGGCTATGGAGTAATTTGTGTGTATTTGTTGTTTTGTTTTTCTTTGGTGGATCACTTGTCCGCCGCCTTCTGTGCACCTTCTTTCTATATCAATGATATTCTTCGTTTATATAAAAAAATCTATATATACATATTCAGCTCCTATAGTAGAGAAAATGGGAGAGAACCACTTAAGATGATTTGGTCATTTATAATGTAGGCCCCTTAGTGCTCGAGTTAGGAAATGCGATGATACTAGTCTTAATCAAGCTAGGGGCAGGGGTAAGCCAAAAATAACATGGATATCGGCAATACAGAAAGACATGAAAGATCGTGATCTATATGATGAACTGGCATTGGATCGCGTGGGATAGCAGAAAAGGTTTCATATTGCCGATCCTAAGTGATTGGGACCACACTTGGTAATCATATGCTTGTTGTGCACCTCTGAGTATGTGTACACATGGGCATTAAAGGATTATATAGATCTCCCCAAGTGATTAAATTTTTGATACCAAAGATACCCCTTCTATTTCTTAGTAGATTTTCAATTAAGTCCTTATAATTCAATGATTCATTTAATTAATTAAAATTTTCTCCTAAAACATCTCCTTTTTTAAATGTGCTCTAATTTATAAACTTCCTACTTTTTCTATCTAATTTGTAAATTTCCTAAAATATCTCTAATTTTAGATTATTTTAGCTAATCACTTTACCGAAAATGAATTAAAGTTATAATATTTCATTTATTAACCGTGACTCTAATTTATGCCCTTCCTCTACTCTTAGATTATTATAATTACCATTTTAAGAAAAATTTCAAAGTTATGGATGATCTCATTTTTTAACTGGGACTCTAGTTTATAAATTTCCTACTTTTCCTCACTAATTTGTTAAGTTCCTAAAATACCTCTACATTTAGATTATTTTAAATAATTAGATAACTCAACTCAACAGTCTTTGTCACAGTTACATGCAGCTGGCTACATGAATCCTTTTGCTCCACTCAACTTGGTCCAATGCAAGGTCATTTTTTAAGTCGCCTTCCTTTAGCTTGATACTGTCACCAATCTTAACTGGCGTACTTAGTAATCTGTGTAGTACATTTCCAAACCATTGTTCGGGATTTTCTCTCATTTTATTTCCTATAGCTGCAACTTTTACCATCTCCCTGATTTGTTCATTTCTTGAATTTTATCTTTCATACGTCTACCATACATATATATATATATATATATGTATATCTTAACATGTTTCATCTCTGTACCATTTGTTTTCTTAACCACTTGGGTCTAATAACAACCCTCTTAAACTTGTCTAGGAACCTAACATGTATATGCCTATGTTTCAATCTTATCAGCAAAAATATATAGTATTGGACATGTGTTATAGTCATGTATCCTGATTCCTCTTCATGATGATAATAGGGCATATGGTTACTCCAGTGAGGATGTTCAGATGATTATCGAATCGATGGCTTCACAAGGGAAAGAGCCTACATTTTGCATGGGCGACGATATTCCATTGGCCATATTGTCTCAAAAGTCACATATGCTTTATGATTATTTCAAGCAACGGTTTGCCCAGGTTTTTAATAGTTATCTTTCTTATTTGCCACTTCTTTTTCCCTTATCATTGGATTTTTATTTTAATGATTTAGAATTTATCAGTGTGTGTCGGCCATGTTTGAATTGCTATAATATTAAATGATTACAATCGGTGCTCTCTGTACTCTTTGTAAATTTCATAAAGAAATGCTCGAAACTGAAAAAAATCAGCTTAAGAGCTCCCAAGAGTGTTCACATGAGAACATTAGTTAAAAGGCAGTGGGTCATTAGAAGGGATATCTACATCCAAATTAGAGATTTTTAGAGCTAAGTAGCTAACTGCAAATAGGAGTTATCACATTCTGCAAGAGTGTTACATCTCGAGCATATAGAGTGAACAAATAATAATAGAACATGATAGCGAAATCAAATTGGGTAATTAAATCCTTAAAGAACATGAATACCTTTAAAAAGCACATGGAAACTCTAGAGGGAAGTGTGTTAAAATTTGAAACTCCTTGTAGGGTCGTTTCAGTTATGAACATGGCATCAGAGTTGGTTATTTCAGTCATGTTCGACAATCGGCCCATTGACTGCTTTCCGAGCTTTGGGTCAATGAGTATGTTTTGTCGCTTGTAAGCCGTTCCCACTTATTATTTATCCCTTTCTAGGGTTCCAGTTAAAGTGGTCACTAATCGTGAGAGTTGATGAGAGATGTCATTTGTCCGGCAGTGCTAGCGGATAAAAGGGATCCATTTAAGAATTGGGAGACTGTCTGCAAGCCTGTCAGTGAGGCAGGCCTTGGGTTGGGCAACTTAGTCTTCCAAAACAAGAACAAGTCCCTAATACGGAATTTCCCTTGAACCAAACCTTTCATTGCCATCATGATATAAGGAAAATATTTGGATTCCAAAAAATTGATGAGACACAAAGCCCTCGATTTACACTGATCATGTGAAACCTTGCAAGTTTTTCCCCCATCTTTCTGGTTCTTGCAGTCGTTTTTGGCATGAGACTTGTGATTGATGGTAATCCTCTTGTTGATATGTCCCACCATCTTTTTCCAGTAGCCTTACTTCATGGGGAACCTATGGCTTGGGACCTACATTTCTCAGAAATCTGTCCGGAGAAGTCGATGAACTGCAACTCGATATTCTTCTATTGGCAGATAGTTCGCTTTACTGGATACCCGACCCGTGATATTTGTATCTTTCTTATGTTTTGCCGCATTTTCCTGTCTGAGACTTCATTGGAAATACAAGGCCCGTTTCAAAGTTAGAGAAAGGGACTTCCTTTAATGACGTTGAGTCCGGATGAATGAGATGCATTTGCATCTCTTCTCTCCAATCTAAAATGGTTTGGTTTTTATGGTGACTACTGGGTCCATCCCTGTACAGTGGAGGACTCACTATTCAGAACTGGAGTTTTCTGAAGGAAAAGGGAAACATACTGGGGCTGATCTATATTACCATCCTCTGGTGCTTCTGTATAGTGAAATGAACGCAACAATCTTCAAAGGAAGAAGTTATCTTCTAATTTACTATGGGACCGTGTTATTTTCTGATCTTCGTATGGGCTAAGGCATTGGGATGTTTATGGTTTACTGGTCACAGACCTGACAAGAAATTGGCAGGATGCTTTCTTAGTTTTGTTTGCTTGGTTTGATATTCCATGTTTTTGTTTTGTCTATTTGTTTTGTTTGTTTTGTTTGTGTGTATGTATGTGTTTTTCTGGTCTGTAGAGGTGGATGTCTTGTCCATCTCTGTTTTTACTACCTTCTAAGGAAATCTTCTTTCTTGTTTAAAAAAAAAATCACTTGTAAGCTTTAAGTCTGGCTGATGTGGAAGGGTGCATTGAAGTAGAAGTGTCACATTGTTTAATGCAGTTATCTTAACTGTACTTAGTTTTCACTCTTGTCTTTCTTGGGCTGGCTAGATGGGCATATGTTTATATGTTATTGGAGAATCCATCCCCCTTTGAGAAATTGCAATTTTTGGCTTGCCTTACCTTTTATGTGGAATGCAAGGTCATAGTTTCTAACATCATAAGTTAATAAGTTTAGGTAACCATACATAAAGTGAATGAGGCCCAAGCGATAGTTCTTGCTCACCACATTTAAACTTTTAGGTTTTTGGTGTGCGGCAAAAATGCTATAGCAATTTAGATCTAGGATGTCTAATCTACATATGCTTCAGCACCCTGGTGCCCTTGTATCGGCTATAATATTTGGTTTCATTTATGGATTTACTTTTTGTAACTTTATCATGACTTTGAAACTCTACCTCAACTATAGGTTACAAATCCTGCTATTGATCCTCTTAGAGAAGGATTGGTGATGTCTCTTGAAATTAATCTTGGGAAGCGTGGAAACTTACTAGAGGTTGGACCAGAGAATGCCTCTCAGGTATGTCACCCATTGCAAGACATTGTTCAAGGTTTTTTTGTTTGTTTTTTCCTTGGTGGTTTATTCTGCGCTCATTTTGATTTATTGATACCAGTAAAAGGTATGTCAGCACACATGGGAATGACATGCAATTTTGACATAATAAATCAATTTCTGAGTAAATAACAGGATTAGAACATTTTTTATTGAAGCAAAAGAAATGTGTACCTGTGTAATGGGGTTTCCATGTAGTTGACTGTTGACTTTAGCAGTTCAATGTGGTTTTATCTAAACATAAAATGGTTCCAATGATGCGGAAACTGCCATAAACTGTTGCAATGACTCGTTCTTGACTTTCTTATCAATTTATTGGTGCCCCTGAAAACTAATGAAAAGCTTCTCTGTGATGACAACGAATTAACAAAGATTAATGATATGCAACTTATTATCAAGATAAAATGACAAGATAAAGTTGGATAAAAGGAAACCAAGGATAATACTCTCTGTTCCATGTACAGAGTTGGGGACCTCTTTTTTTTGGCCAACTTGATTAAACTTTGACCGAAGATTTATATAAGCGTACTCGATTTTACAAAATCAAAAGAGTTGCAATTCTTACTTTTTTTAGTCTAGCTTTCAGTGGTTGGAATTTTCATACCTAAAATGGAGCAAAAGAATGTTGAATTTATTTTTGATCAAACCCCATGTTGACTTTTAAAAATGGAAATGGACTCTGGAACCGGACAGTGGGACTGTAGGATTATATTCACTCTCCGTATTTTTCTAGACATTGAGGGTTACCTAACTTGGTCCAGTACGACCTTTTGAAAGAAGAAATTGTGCAGTCCATCATCAATTCTAAGAGGAGAATCATATATGGAAAAAGTAGGTTGGTATTATATGTTATGACCTTGCCTTGAACCGTATTTAATAGAAGAAAAGGATTCGTGTAGCAAGTGCCAAATGATTGAGACTAAGGGTGATTTGAGTTGACTTTCTCCTTCACTTGCCTAAAACAACAGTGTTATGTAGGAAACTCTGATATCTCAATATTTAACACTTCCAAATTAAATTTTAACATTTCTATTTTACTTAATTCAATCAGACGAGATAATTGTGTCATTTGATTAATTTTCTACATAGATGAATAGTAATGCATTATTAACAGTTAACAGCCATCTTAGAAATGTGTGGAGTATTGTTTTATATGACTTCTCGATGCATGACCAGTGAAATTCTTTTCTTGTTTCTCTCGACGGAATTCTCCAAATTAACAGGCTGAAAGTGGCACAGTTAGAGTTAATCAAGGCGGCAAAAAACGACCCATACCTCAACACTGGCATTAAGTTATTCTGCAACACAAAAACTATAACAACCTTTAAGATGAACATCAATTTACCAATTGGAACAGCAACTACAGTAGAGATATGAGTCTAATTACACCTTGAAGTCGGAGGAAGTATGAAGAAACTCATATGCAAATTAATGGCCAAAACAAAATTTTGGATCTTATGAATTAACAGAAGCGATCTTTCATTTTCATGCCTATGTTTGGTTAGAGATTGAATTATCCGAGTTACAAGTTGCAAATGTTTATATAGCAACCCTTTGGAGGCGAACATCAGAACAGAAAGTTAAGCCTTGAACTATTTTCATTAGTACATACGAACATTATTCAAAGGGTTCCAGACTGGAACCTTTTTGAAAGGGTGGAGCTTGCTGCTGCGCTTGAATTGTTCTCTACTGGCCAGATTTACTTTAGGCTGAAAAATCTTTACTATGTCGATAGTCTGATGACTTGTTTGGGTAGTAACTGGTTAGAGGAGTTAGATGTAATTTTTTGTTTAGGTAGTTCTCTGTGTACAGGGACAATGGTTTTTCTCTTTTCATTGTATAAATCCTATTTGCATGTTTCCATTCCATTAGCACTCTTTAATATATTATTATAGCTCTAAGAAAGTTTGAATAGCGAGTTAGGCTATTAATTCAAAGTTGAAAGTTGAGCGTATGTACTATTACTGAGTATGATGATAGGAGAAGAGCCTTGAATGCCTCTCTCTTTCGCTCTTAGTTGATGCTCTTAACTCCACGTGGTCAACTGAAATGGGGACGATTTATTAAGGACATAAAGATCTTACTATAACTTTGAAGGGTGTTTATCATCCAATAAATGCTCTATACACCTTTACTGCCTTGAGCAGTATTTGTTGTATCGTTTTTCTTCATTATGCCTTTGTTTCAAAGTTAACTAGTACATATTTTGACCAGGTGGTGTTATCCAGCCCTGTACTCAATGAAAAGGAGCTTGAATCACTGTCCAAAGATCCATACTTAAAAGCGCAGGTTCTACCAATATATTTTGATATAAGAAAGGGGCTAGATGGTTCATTGGAAAAGTCGCTGTATAATCTCTGTGAAGCAGCTGATGAAGCCGTTAGAAATGGTTGTCAGTTGCTTGTACTCTCTGATAGGTCTGATGAACTGGTAAGCGCAATCTCTATTCCATAATTCTTTTGAGGTCTCTCCCTCCCTCCCTCCCTCCCTCCCTCCCTCTCTCTCTCTCTCTCTCTCTCTCTC
>JAOWAN010000014.1:2869986-2894001 GCA_028566635.1 Lobelia cardinalis
TCTCTCTCTCTCTCTCTCTCTCTCTCTCTCTCTCTCTCTCTCTCTCTCTCTCTCTCTCTCTCTCTCTCTCTCAGGTAGCATGCTTGCGCTCCCTATTTAAGTGTCTTACTCTTTGTTCTGCGTTCTTGTAATTATTTCTTCTATCACTCTATACTGTTTCTTTGGTGAAGTATCCACCGAGTTTCCTAAGCCATTCTTTGCCCGGTCATCATTATTGGCTGCTGATTGTTATTATATCATTTATGTTTTATCTCTTGAAACTCTGTTCAAAGCCTGATCTTCACTTTGTTCTTTGTCAGGAACCCACTCGGCCTGCTATTCCCATACTTCTTGCTGTAGGTGCTGTTCACCAGCATCTGATTCAGAATGGCCTGAGAATGTCAGCTTCCATTGTTGCGGACACTGCTCAATGTTTCAGTACTCATCATTTTGCTTGTTTGATCGGATATGGTGCAAGGTACCTTCCTTCTTTAAGGCTATTTTGTTTTCTTTCTTCTTGGTCTCAGCTGCATTGGTACCTTTAAAAAGTTGCTGTTGCTGCAATGGCCTGTTGATCTTGTGCATATGTATTGACTAATCTCGTATGTACTTACATTATCACTAATATATGGGTTTCTCGATCCTTAAGGTCAAATGAACATTTAACATTGATATTCTCATTGTCCTGAGCATTGGATGCTAAACCATATCTTTTTCTGATATTGAACCTTACAATCTCCACTTGAGTAGGTTTTGTTGGAAATTATTAGAAATTGTCATTTGCATGTCTCATGTATACTAAGGGCATATATGTAATTTTAAAAGGTTAATATTGGTGCCCTGAGGTTTTTCCAAATAGAAGAGCTCCCCCCCTTCCCAAATGATTGGAGAATTGGCTGAAGCCTGCCGTAGCGAATAATCCTTCTTGGAATATATGTTAAGCAAGCAAACCAACGATTATTGTGCTTCTCGAACTGCATGTTTGAATATACCTCTGTAGTTTTTTTCTTCTTATTTGCACACAAGCGAGCCACAAAATTCCTCACTGATTCCGACATGCTTCCTTTGGGTCATTCTCTAGTCGCATCAAGTAAAAAATTGTCTATCCTTGTGAGAGCTGGTGTGAGGGGATGTGATGCACATATAAAGAAATTTTGGCTCTAACGACCTAATCCATGACCAGTATTCATCTTTGCCACTAGATCAGCACTATTTTGTAGCTTTCTGTCTTATATGGAGTGAAGAGCTGGAAACAACTACTTGGAATTGGCTCGCCTTCGGCAGTATTTCGTGTTTTCCTGTAGCATCATACTTCAGATTCTTAGGGTTTGTCTGGTACAGCGATTTAAAAATGCATTGATTTTTTTATGCAGCTTTAAAATGGCATTGATTTCTTATTTTTGTGTTTGGTGTAATTTTTCAAAAACAGAGTCTACAACCTGTATAATGGTAGGAAGAGACGTTTTTACGTTTTTACCCTTTGTAGGCTCCGAATCTTGAATATTTATGAAAGAAGTTTGTACACTATAAACTTTACAGTATCAAATTATTTATTGAATATATTACAAGTATTCAAGATCTCATGAGATCTTCGATTAGTTCATGAGCCTGTCCTTCAAGTATTGAATACATTTATTGAATACACGTTTTTACCCTTTTTAGGCTCCGAATCTTGAATACTTGAATACTTTCGAGCCTGTCCTTAGAAAAGTGACAATCGAAGATCTCATGAACTAATCCAAGATTGTCACTTTTCTAAGGACAGGCTCGAAAGCCCGGTCAACTGTGTGTCTGCATAATACAGTTATCCAACAACTCAAGTGTGAGTTATAAGGTTAAAATCCGTCCCCGTCACGTTGACTTGTTATTGAAGAGGTGGCTTCTACGGGTTCAAGAGGTGACTCTAATGCGTCTCATATGAGTATTACTTTGTCCAGTATAACTCTTTGTTCCCACATCTAGGGGGAGGGGGGAATGCTCTGATTATGTCAAATTGTTATGAGCCTTATGGCTAGTCGGTGAGGCATGCTCGCCCACACGTCGCTTAGGTCACTAGGCCTACCACACACCCACTCAAAAGTCAGTATTTGTTGGTGCATATGTGTGACTTACAATGCTTCAATCTTTCCACGACCATCGAATGGGTATAGGGTGGTTGTAACTGTAGCTGAAGTCATTTGATTATCTTTTACTCTCAAGCTGCTATAACACCTAAACATCAACTCATCATCATTCTCTGCCGAAAAACCTGCAACTTGCTCGCTTGAGGGTACTTAAGTAGTAGGAAAAATTGCGGGTTTGAAGTTGGTTCATTTGGGGTTTGCTTTTGGTTTCAAATTGTGGATGGGTGGGTGGGTGGTGGGGGGAACTAATGTTAGGGATTTAGTTTGCATACGAGAACAGATGGAGGTGGTGGTGGTCCTTCTATTAGGAGGCATAAATGGAAATGGAGGAGGACAAAGATGGAATTGTGGTGACGGAGATTTGGATTATGAGGTTGTTTTACTATGCATTTGGGGCAAGGTTTCTGTTGGGCTATGAAAAGTAGTAGCATTAAAGGATGCACCTATTAACAAAAGTTAACACATTATGCTGTTTCATGGTCAATTTACGTTAATTACCTTGACATGTCACCTGATGTCACGTCCCACACTTTGATGGGATGGTTTACTATGGTGCCAGCAACGCCTTGTTAGATTGGGTCAAAGTGGTTTTGCTTGCGTGGAACGCTTATGAGGAATGGTTTGGAACTTGGAATCATCCTGGGTAGTCTTGTTTGCCATAGAGTGCAGTGAAGTGTTCGAGAGTGTGGTGAGAGTCGCTTGTATGTAGTAGATTATTGCATAGTGCAGATGGTTAGAGAATACTTGAGGTAGGAAGAATATCTTGAATATTTTAAACATGTACAGCAGTCGTCCAATCATCATGAAACTGATGATTCATCAATACTTCAATAAACCTCATGTAAACCACTTACCATTCTGCCCCTAATCTGCCGAGAACCTACAACAAAACTCATTGCATATTTCACGCGTGAACGAATCCTAGCTCCAGCATCCAAACTCATTGAACAACCAAACTCCCCCTCCTTTCTCCATCACCATCAAGTTCCTAATCCCTTAGTGTTCTCCTTCGCATAAACCATAGGATTAAGTCACCACAGATGCGATGCCATTTATCAAACTTTAATCTAGATCATTGGATTTGCTTCCTGGCATTGCCTTAATGTGGGAAACTCATTGCCACCTCTCAGTTTTTTATTCATTGGGGGTCTGTTATGACAATTTGGTGAGTTGCCGGGAGTATGTCGTGACAAGTTTGAAAAGTTAATCAAGCTTATATTGTGACAAGGTAGGCAATCTGTCAAACAAGTTTGGAAATTTTTCAAGGGTCAGATGTGACAAGTTTGGTAAATTGTCAGTGTAGGTTGTGATAAGCTTGGTGATTTGTCAAGGATCAAGGATCAGTTCGAGTAAGTTTGGTGAAAAATACAAATTACAAAGTGATGACATGTCATCATAAAACACCAAATGTTGATAAACTTCAGGCCACAACCAATACAACTGACATTCTGACTGCTGAAAGACTGGAAACAAAAAATTCAAACAAGATAAACTTCTGAAGCATGGTTGCAATGTGCTTTCTTTCTCTATCTTTAAAGAAAATGCTAGCTTATTTTATAAGGAAATACAATTTATCCAACCTCACATGATATCTTTCTCTTTTACAAGAATACACTAACATGTTTTGTTTTACATTTGAGCAATACACAACTGGTGTAATCTTGCAATTTGTCAGTGGCCCCAAAATGGAAGGCATGTATATTGAAATGTCAAACAGTTTGGGAAACGAAGGTGGGTTGATCGGCATTTTGTCATAGTTTCCCAGAATTTTCAAATGAACGAAAAGCCCACGAATGTTACTTGTTGACGAATCAGAGTAGGGTTATCTTAGACAGACACAAATTCGGGACACAGCTATTTGCCAAAACTTCCAAAAGTTATCATTCCAATACCTAAATGCTAAAAGTTTCAAAACCTGACTTATGTATTGACACCCTGGAACAGAGAAGTAATTAAACAAATCCATCAACTATCAATTTAATACCTGAAGTTTAAAGTTTGAAGCCCAACACTTGCATATTAACTCCCTGAGACAAGATAAGCGATTAGACTAGAGTGACCTTTGCAACAATATCTTTAGTTTGGCAGGGTTCATGGTAGATATACACACAGTTCATGGTAGACATGCACACAGTTATAGATGTATGTGTATGCACACACATCATGAGATTTCTCATAACAAGAAATTTTATTTGAGAAAAATAGTGGAGCAATTTAAAGGACACCACTATCAATTTTGTATATTTGTGTGTGTGTGTGCGCGCGCGCAGGTGTGTACCTCTCACATGTACAAATATAGATGTAAGTATAGTTAACTCTATTATGTTCTCGGGACGTGCTTTTGGTTAAAGGGAAGTACATACGGATATTTAAGTCTGAAGTTAGTTTAGTTCTAAACAGTGCTTCCTCCATCTCACATGAAGATGGTTACTTTGACTAAATCAGCAAATAAGGAAAGTGTTGAATCCCTAATTTCCTGAAATGCCCCTCAACAATGCATGCTTATCCTTCAAAATGGGGGGGGGGGGAGGGTAATATTATTAATCCATCAGGGAAGCTTTTTCTCAAAAGGGAAATGTCCATCTTGAAGTAGGATGGACCAAATTCGAAACAGGAAAGTGTCCCTTTTCATGTGGTATGGAGGGACCATCTCATAATGTTGTTGAAAAGTGAAGATTTGTACTTTTCAGTAAAAAACTTAGATTTTTAATATTTCACAATGGGTTTTATTCATTCTCTTCTTCCACTCTCTTTTTACTCTCTCGGTGTTATGATTTCTCAGGTTTTAAAGGTAATCTGCCATTGAAAAATTAAATCTCACTTCTTTCATTTGTAAGGATATGAACCTCAATTATTCAGTTACATGTGTTTACAAGTTTTGTTGTCCGAATTAATGGATATCAATGATTATCGAGTAAGCCTTACTGAGGCTTGATGGACCTTGTTAAGACCATTAGTTATTGCTTGAGAACCAGACTTGAGTCTGAAAGCAGATTTGATTCATATAGCGAGTCTGGGGTGTAGATTGCATTAAGAATAAAATGGGGAAGTCTTCAGGAACTGATGGAAGTGATCACGTAGCCCAATGGTACTAGCCCTCCTCTCCAAAGTAAGAGGTTGAGAGATCAAAAGTCAGTAAAAAGTTGCTGATCCAAAAAAAAAGAGGAACAGATGGAATTCCTATTGAGGCATAGAAGAGCCTAAGAGATGTAGGCATCTACTTGTTTGTAAAATAATTTGATGAGATCATCTTGTTAAAAGGAGCATTTCAGTTTCACTCTATGAAACAAGAGCGAAGTGTAAACCCTTACAAGTTGTAAAGGACAAGGATTAACAAATCATTCTGTCAGGTTTTGGGAGAGTGTTGATCGAATAAACAAAGACATGAGACAAGGGTTTCGAGAAATAAATTGGATTCATGCCTCGATGGTCAATTTATCGAAGCACTCTTTTTATTGAGAAGATGGATTGAATGATATGCAAGGGAAAGAAATATTTACATCTCTTTTTTATTTATGATTGAATACCAATTGTTCTTGAAAATATTTTACTGTTCCTTTTTCAGGGAAAAAAAAAATTGCACCTACTTTCTTTTTGTTATCAACTGTTACCTTTTAATATAGCCATCTAATCACAAAAAGTACTATGCAGTGCAATATGTCCTTACTTGGCATTTGAGACATGCCGACAATGGCGCTTGAGCAAGAAAACTGTAAACATGATGCGTAATGGAAAGATGCCAACCGTTACAATAGAACAGGCCCAAAAGAACTTCTCCAAGGTTTGTATTCACTTGTTGAAACCAATGCATGTTACAAATATACTCTTGCCTGTTTCTTTATCTACCCAAAATTTAATAGACAGTTGATTTATTGCTTCATATTTTCTTTGGACATGTAAATACAGTGAGTGGTGTGCAAAAAAAGTAGCACAATCGTGAAGTCAAAATTAGGGATTCAACACTTTCCTTATTTGGACGCTTTTAACTGATTCCCCGGATCCTAAAATTCATAATTTTGGCGAACCCGACCTCTGGACACGTACCAGCACCCCAACACTCTACGTGAGTCCTTGTTACAGTGGATATCAATGATATCCTCAACAACATTTAAGCCATTTTCGGCGACTCAAAAGATGTTAGGCTTTGTAGTAGATATATCGCCCAAGTATTATTATGGCTCCCAATGCTGCTGATTGTTGTGCCAATCTGCTTTCGTAATTTGCGGCTTTCGACTTGCTATGGATCTTGTGGTATATTTTACTGCAATTGAAAATTCATGTGTGTATGTCATCTAGTATGGTGAAAAGATAATAATTGTTGCATTCATCTGCAGGCTGTTAAATCTGGTCTGCTGAAAATTTTATCCAAAATGGGGATCTCATTACTTTCGAGGTGTGAGCTTGTCTCCAAATTAGATCGCAGCTTTTTTTTTTAATTTACTTGATCATGTTTAGTTTTCCTTCCCTTCTCCATGAAGTCTCACAAGCACTTGGATATAGTTATTGTGGTGCACAGATATTTGAAATATATGGATTGGGGAAAGAGGTGGTTGATCTTGCATTTTGTGGGAGTGTATCTACTGTTGGTGGATTGACTCTTGATGAGGTAATGCTACAATCAATTTAAGCAACACACTTCTCAAGTTCGCTCATAATTCCAGTCACTCCTTTGTTGAAAGATGGGTTTGTTCTTGCTGACTGAAGTGTAAAAATACGTTTATGGTCAGACTACAGAGTAGCTCTGTAGATGATGTATGCCATGTTAGCATTAGTAGATGCCCATGCATAAGTTACATCTGGTTTTTCAGTGTATTTCCGTTTGTATTCTATGAACTCTGATCTGCTTGTCGCATCATGCCTGTGAATAACTGGACCTCTTTATCATCTGGCTAGCATGGCTGGTATGTTTCAAGTCGGGAGTATTACTTAGATTTAGGAATTTGTAATTTTAGTCCTATGTATGTCTCAAACCCAAGAAGTTCTAAAACATGAATAGGAAGCATATTGTCATAGACTTTCCGGAATTACTACTTTAATAGGATTTGAGTACCTGAAACTCAAGATTTGTTTCTTCCATCCAACACTCTCAACTATTGGGCAAAATACCAATATAGCCCCTCAGCAGAACTTGTGATTCCAAAATTGTCCAAATATTAATTTATATATCTAAAAATTTCCGATATCCCAAGTTTTAATACCAAAAGGTCCTATAGTTGGATGGTCTGGTAATGCCATTTAAAACTTATCATGATTGGAATAAAATATCC
This sequence comes from Lobelia cardinalis, assembly GCA_028566635.1. Classification (NCBI taxonomy): domain Eukaryota; kingdom Viridiplantae; phylum Streptophyta; class Magnoliopsida; order Asterales; family Campanulaceae; genus Lobelia; species Lobelia cardinalis. The sequence goes on from JAOWAN010000014.1 coordinate 2,877,356, forward strand.
TTAATCAATTTTAAATATATAGGGAATATATTTGTGCAGAAACACATTTATTCATTTTTCCTCGTATATAAGATTAAGAATCATTTATGCATTACCCTATACTTAGTTCACAATCAATGAAGGTTTGGCAGGTTCCATCCAATTATTCAAAATCTATGAATACTACTACGGCAGTTTTCTTGTAGTTTTATGAAAAAAAGAGAAACTTCCTTTTCGAGGCCAAATCCATATAGGTTTTTACAAACTCTACTTCATTTGGTCGTTAAAAAAAACATCAAATTTTACCTAAGTTGTGGCGACTGGCGAGAAGCTCCATGGCTGCACCTCTTCATGCCCTCACCAAAATCATGCCTCTTTTGTTCAACCACCATTCTTGAACTTATGAGCCTACCAAAGATTAGAAAAAGAAAATCGTATTGTTCAAGTCGCATAACTTGATCATAAGAACGAAGCATATCTAAACGTTTAAAGTATGGTCACTCATTTGTGTGTTAGGCCTGCAATATGAATTGCAGACATTCATGATCTCACTCATTCATCAAACCTTTAATTATGATTGTTTTTTAAGAATCTAATTGTCATGGGCCGTTAAATCTGGGCAAACTACCGGGTGAAGATTGAGGCAGTGCTAATAGTTGTGAATCCTTCTATGAATTTGTTTCCAGATTTGATGAAGAAATGGATGATTTTCTTCCACACAGTGCTTAAATATATAGATTCCTTGACCTGAAATTACGAGGTTTACTTAACATTTCAACTAAAAAAAGGTTATAAGATCTCACAAATTGGGTGCTGTTAAGGAGAATGATAGAAAGACAATGATGCCTTCTCTGACAAAATGGTTAAGCTAATGGTTGTCCTAGTGTTATAACGTTTAGTGATGTCCAAACAAAAATGAAGAATTGGACTTTTTTCTCTTAAGATTTATGAGTTTTGGACTTTACAGATTGATAAATTTATTCATAGATATTCTAGAATGAGAAGTTCTTTCGGAAGGACTTTTAGGTGGTTTTCCCTAAACTATTAATATAGATTGTGTTTTCGTTTTCCTCCCTTTAATCATCACCTGATATGACATCTTAAAATCTCTATAATGTTATAGGATAATGATCCACATGTGGTTAGTAGTTCAATATTGCCGTTTGGGTAGTGGGGTTTTACATATTAGCGGGAATTGGTGGTCCATAGTCATTAATCATGTTTAAGTGCTGCAACCTTGAAAGTTAAACTTTTAAAATATGAAATGGTCCATGTTTTGCCACATTTTATTCTCTCATTTTGGGAATTATCTTTTCAATTTAAACTGACCAATTTCAAATTAGGAGGTGCCAGCGGTGATTGCTTGCACAATACTTAACTTTATGCTTAATCTGGACCTTCGACATTAACACTAGTAACCATTTAGCCTAGAATTGTTGTAATAGCGGGTGCGTCAAAATTTTATCCTTTTTGCCCAGAACTGATGTAATAGGATATGCATCATAATTTGAACCTGAAGTTCCTTGCATTAGTAATGATCATTATCATCTTTGATTACTTATTTGGTGTTGTACCGAATTTTTTTCACTTCTTGCAGTTGGCAAGGGAGAGCTTGTCCTTTTGGGTGAAGGCTTTCTCCGAGGATACTGCTAAAAGAATAGAGAATTTCGGCTTCATACAATTTAGACCAGGAGGTATCTTCTTTTCAAACATACTTAAAAATATGTTTTATGTGAGCATATTAAATGTGTCAAAGTCTAATGTTATGTTTATAGTTACATATGTTTGTCACAGTTGATGTATTTGAATCCACTTTTACCTTCTATTTGTTGAAGTCTGCTCTTAGAGTATGATAAGAACTAAATGTATAAGAGAAAGTCTATATTTGTATCATAATCTGCTAAACATGAAAATTAACCTGTAACGCAGATATCATCATCTTATTATTAGGCTGTTGAGATACAGTGAAAGAAATTGTATTCCTTGATATGTTTTGAAAAGAGAAGGAAACTCATTTCTGAGGCGAAAGTACACTTTTCCACAAGAAGAGTCCAGTATAGCTGTTTGGCACAAATTAAATGTCCACTGTGTGTTCATTTTTGGGTGTACTATCTTGACGATGCAGCCTTTAATAGTTAATATAAATCAGTGATGGGACCTAGAAAGGATTGTTTCTTTTCAAACTTGTAAGGGTAAATTTGCAAAGTGAACCACCTGAAATTAGTTGTGATATGGAGCCTATGAGAGTGTGTGCCATCGGTCAATCTAAGTAAGAGAAAGGCGGTGTTGGGTCTTTAGTTAGCCATAAGGGTCAAATTGATTAGTAAAGTGTCTTGTTCAAGAGTTATCAGACTGAAAACTAGCTCTTGTATTGGTCCATGTCTTGTCTTATCTCGGGTTCTTTTTGCTTGTGCCTTTACTGGTGGATTTCCTATCCACTTATGTGTCTTCTTCTAAAGTTTCTTTTTCCATCAAAAGCAAGAACTATTATATGGAGTAAATTGTCTTATGTAACCTGTATGTCAAGTCAAAGGGGACTTTTATTTACAATTTGAGGGATTATACTATAGTTACTACTTTCTTCTATTCATTCCATATAAAATTAAGAAAAGCTGGGTTAATCCTTATACCAACGGGTCAATCCTTAAACCAATTAGTTTACTAATGAACATCCATGCAGGATTAAATATGACTATAAACGAAAGCTACGTTAAACCTTCATACTTTCATACCTATGGCAGACAAAACCCAGGACTAACAGAAATTACAGAATGCGCTTCCATAAGTGCCAAAAGTATGAGTGTAATACTGATGTTAGTACTTTTGTTGGTGTGATTCTGCCTTTTTCTGATGCATAGTTTGAGTGGATGGTGTTAACCTTTGTCCTTGAAGAGGAATTTTAAATTATGTCTATTGGTCTTAAAACTGCTTGATTAGGTATAAATATTGTAACCGAAGTGGTTTTTGGACAATTTGCTGATTAGCCAATCTTCACTCGTTTTGTTTTCTTGTGCTGTGTTCCTTTGTCTAATTTGAAGGGGAGTATCATGGAAACAACCCAGAGATGTCAAAACTTCTTCACAAAGCTGTTCGTGAAAAGCGTGAGAGTGCTTATTCAGTTTACCAGCAACATTTGGCAAATCGACCTGTGAACGTAAGTTGATTCATCATCTATATTAGCTGACATTACATATTATTCTGATGTTTGGAGTGGCCATGCTCACAAGGATCAAATCCTTATGAATTGCTATACCTTAAAAGGAAATAAATGAATGACTGAGTAAAATAAGATGTGCAGACAAAGGAGCATGGTTCCAGGCTACCCTGCGTACCTCAGTTCATAGTGGATATTTTGTTGAAGGGTCTCATAAGCTTTATTTTAATGGAACATCCTCATCTCAACTGCTCCTCTTTTCTGGACCACAGGTTCTCCGTGATCTTCTTGAATTTAAGAGTGCTCGCCCATCAATTCCAGTTGGAAGGGTTGAATCTGCTTTATCGATTGTTCAGCGGTTCTGCACTGGTGGAATGTCTCTTGGAGCTATTTCCAGGGAAACACATGAAGCAATTGCCATTGCAATGAATAGAATTGGTGGCAAGTCTAACTCTGGAGAAGGTGGTGAGGTAATCTGTTCAGTACTTTAAGTAAAGTTCCCTTTTTCTATTATTATATAAGTACATGTGATCCTTCTTTGGTTTACTGATCAACTATGTTTTTCATTCAGGATCCGATTCGCTGGAACCCACTGACGGATGTTGTTGATGGTTACTCTCCTACATTACCACATCTCAAAGGTCTTCAAAATGGGGATACTGCTACAAGTGCTATCAAGCAGGTTTGAAATGCCGTTTCTTCTCTTCACAATGAACTCATTCCACTTCATAGTCCACCTTTAGAGGATCAATTTGATACATGTGAACTGCTAAGATTTTCTTATTGCAAAAAGTGGAAAATGGAAAGATATGTTCACTAAGTTATCTATGTATGTGTTGATTGACTTCATTGATGGTCCAAGACATTCTTTATTACCCAACTCAATGGATAGTAACTTCCATCCCTGTTTTACAGGGAAATACCAATGCTTAAATGTGAATTGTGTATCTGTATCTTTCAGGTTGCTTCAGGGCGTTTTGGTGTCACTCCAACATTCTTGGTGAATGCTGATCAGATAGAAATAAAAATTGCTCAAGGTGCAAAACCAGGTGAAGGTGGCCAATTGCCTGGGAAAAAAGTGAGCGCTTATATTGCAAGGCTAAGAAATTCTAAACCTGGGGTTCCTCTAATTTCTCCACCTCCACACCATGATATCTACTCAATCGAAGATCTTGCTCAATTGATATTTGATCTTCATCAGGTGAATATGCGAAGCAGCATGAATTTATCTCAGTATTATTAGTACTTCGATAACATTAATGGTACTTGTATGACATAGAGTAGGATACATGATGACATTTCATGTGATGAACAGATTAACCCCAAGGCTAAAGTATCTGTAAAGCTTGTGGCAGAAGCCGGAATCGGCACTGTGGCTTCGGGAGTTGCAAAGGCTAATGCTGATGTTATACAGGTACCTTTGTGATCTGCCATTATTGTATAATAGCATCACAGTCTTTGACATCCTTGCCTATGTAATTCTCTTATGACATTTCTGATTGAAGTAATTTATGGCCATGGATTTTGTCTAGGTTCAGAATGTTTCTGTTCATTTTTCTTTATTAGAAATAGCAACTCCATTTTACTGCGCTGAAGAAAATAGGATGCGCTGTAGAAGTTTAATTCGCAAACTCAATGAGGTCTGATTTTTAAAGAAATGAGTACATAAAATCTTGGAGTTCTCATGCTCCGCTTGTTCCATTTCATTAATTTCTTTTGGGCTGGTTGCATTTATGTGCTAAGAAAAGGGGGCTTTACTTGGGGCGATAGGAAGAGGAAGAAGATGATAGGAGTCATAGTTGAAATTTTTTGGTGGTAAATAGATACATGGGAATAGATGGATTATACACTTTTGGTGGTACATACACGAGTGTCAATGTAGAAGTATGGTGTCGGACACACAGACATTCAAAACAAAAGACACGAGGGCATGGCCCTATGCATATAATACTCCCTCTGATTGTAAATAAGCATCCAGTATTCCTGCTTGGGTTTGGTGTGATTGTAAATAAGTGCCTTATTTCAGTAATTTCTTTTATTGGAATGAAATGGAAGCATATGATCCACAAGTTTGATGTAAGCCCATTTATAAGTTCATTGTGGCCATAAGTTTTATCTTTTAATGGGGTCAAATGCCTTTCCAAAAATTGGAGTCATTTAAAGAGGACACTTATTTTAGATTGGAAGGAGTATTTAAATAGATATATAAAATATAGTTGACTATTGGTACATTAGAAAGCCAAAAAATTACTTTCGTACTCCTTACATTCGACATGAAGAGGGACACTTTCTTTGTGAGTTGGTCCCGCTTAAAGAGGGACATAACCCTTTTGGGTCACATCCCATTTTACAATATTAACATCAGTTTTTGCAAAGGATAAAAAATGGGCCTCGTGTTAAGCGGCATTTAAGGAAACTAACATATTGTATTAATTTGTTTGTGTAACCAAAGTGTTCACCTTCGTGTTGGGAGGAGGTAGTACTACTATTTCTACACAGTTATTCGTTTGATATAAATATCCAACCCCTTAGGGAATTTGGTAGATTTCTTGGGTTTCCATGAATCAAAATCCTATCGTTTTAATAGAAACCTCAACTTCGTGTGTCGACAGAGAAGTTCTAGGACACCACGTGTGTCCGATCCGACACAGCTACTTTTAAGTAGTTTGAAGTATCCCCCAAATTAGCTGTCGGTCAATCAAAAATGATTTCCTATGTTAGACTTAGAGATGCTTTTAAGATTTTCCATATAATTCAACAATATTTGGATTCTGTTTTTCTCACAAAATCGAAGAAGGATCAGATGTCATTCTTCTTGCCATCAAATCCAGCCACTTGCCTTGTAGGGTGTTAAGCCTGCTGGGTTCCTGTGGGTGATACACTCTACTGTCTCCCATCAGCCGCTGAGTGCTGGCCCACGTGCCACCTGTGCCCTGGATTTTGGCTGAAGCTTTTTGCAGCGATGCATCACTTTATTTCTCTATCCCATCTTGCTGAGTTGTGATGGTGGTTTGGTCAAATCATATATGTTGTCGAAATTAAGCCCTATAGGTCCGAGTTGGTCTCAGTGTTCCCATGGATTTTCCGGCTGGTGCTGAAGGCTGACCAGCTTTTCAAAGGTCTCTCTTAACCGGTGTGTTGGCTAAACAGTGTTCGTTTTGTGGTTGAGTGTATGGATCTTGGTTGAGTCTGTACTGGGACTTGGTCACTCGTGGTTGAGTCCGTAGTAGGTCTTGCTCAAGTTTAATGGGCCTTGTCATTTAATGGTGATTTGTGGGATTATGTCTCATCTGTAATGAGTGAATAATGGGTTTGGTCACACCGGATTTGTACAGCCATTTATCTCCCTTCACTCTTATTCTCGTATCCACCGTTTTCACCCCTTTGATCTTTGTCATCTCCTTTGTTCTTCTTTGATATTTTTCTCCTTAAATCATTGTGTGTTCCTTCCTTGCTGCTGAGCCGTCAGCCTGAATTCAGCAAGTGATGGTCGATTTTCTCTTGTAATCTCATTGGGTAGTTAAGCCTGGCCCCATATTGAGGACAGTTTCTTCACTAGTCCTTTTCTTAGTTAATGCGTATTTCCAATATTCTGGTTACTAACACAATGTAAATCACTAGCATCAGCAAAGAAGTATTTTAATGCGACTTAAGTTTGTAAGCTCCAATTATCAAGATTTAGCTTGATTAGCTGAAGAAAATCAGACTAATTTTCCCCAAGTTATAGGAGGGAATTGTAGGATTTTTAAGGCGCTGACCATTGTACTTGAACACAAAAACACTGATAATGGTCAGCACTAACAACCCTAACTGGTTCGCAGATTTCTGGGCATGATGGGGGAACTGGAGCTAGTCCAATAAGCTCTATAAAGCATGCTGGTGGTCCTTGGGAACTTGGACTTACTGAAACGCACCAGGTTTGTCCACTAAATCTATTACCATTAATGTTTGTGACATAGCGGTCAGTTACTTGAACTTCAACATATCAAAAAAAAAAAAAAAAATCATGTGCAGACACTCATTCAAAATGGGCTGAGAGAAAGAGTTATTTTGAGAGTTGATGGTGGCTTCAAAAGTGGAGTTGATGTCCTTATGGCTGCACTAATGGGGGCTGATGAGTATGGATTTGGGTCAGTTGCAATGATTGCAACTGGATGCGTCATGGCTCGCATCTGCCACACAAATAACTGTCCAGTTGGTGTCGCAAGTCAGGTAACAATACAATGTTTGTCTTCTAGTATATTTTGTATCTTGTTATGCTTTTACGTCACTTCCAAATGTTCTATAATGTTTCTTTATTTGAATTCTTCTCAGAGGGAAGAACTACGAGCTCGTTTTCCTGGCGTGCCTGGTGACCTTGTCAATTTCTTTTTATATGTAGCTGAAGAGGTAATATTTTTGCCTTCTTGAAATAACTATCTCATTTGAGCTATTGTTTTGGTTCATTGATTGCTGAATTTGAATTACATGGTATTATTTTTGTTCATCTTTGACTATCTATGTTTGACACACATATGGTGCATAAAACTAATATCTGAAACTCGGATTTCCAAATGCATAAGAAATTGGGTTCAAGAAATGGTTGTAAAAAATGTATTACTGAAGAAGGTGTTTCAAAATATATGATGTCATGATTTAAAAAGAAACAACTTGGATCAACATGTTTGAATGAAATGTCATATCGGATGTAATATGATCAGAAATCTTGCAAAATCAATTCATTTTCTGGCATACGTGCAAGAAGCAAACATGTATCAGGTACATAAATAATTTAAAGTTATGTTATTAGATCTCTTATGAACTTGAATCCTTGCATTAGATCGCATGGAATGGCGGAACATGATTCATGTAGCCGACCCCAAGTGATTGGGACTAAAGCTTTGTTGTTGTGGTTGTTGTTGTTGTTGTTGTTGTTGTTGTTGTTGTTGTTGTTGTTGTTGTTGTTGTTGTTGTTGTTGTTGTTGTTGCTATGTTTTAGGATCTTATATCTTCACTTCCCCATATGTTAAGCTGACTTTCACGTTTTTAAAATTGTATAGTTGGTCTAGACTAACGCTATTTTCAAAGAATAGCTTGGGGTAACTCCAAAACACCAGTACTAATTTCTTGTGATTTTGAGTTTCTTAAATACAATTAGGCGTAGTTGACCAAGTGGATTGGCAATAAAGCTGAGTTGAGCTGAGAACAATTAGATTAAATAGCATAATGTCATCAGTTAATTAATCATCGTTTCAATATTCGACAATAGTAATTTCAATTTTAAAAAATAGTTAATTATCGTTTGGTATATGGAAGGTGTTGCTGGTTTCTTAATAGTGTAATTTTGTTACGTTTTAAGTTATACACATAGATGCTGAGCAGGTCAAGACAACTTACTATGTAAATTGTGTTTTCCCACCACTACTGGGGTGGAATGAGTCTGATCATAAAGAAACCCAATATAAATGAGTTCACGTGTCTCTCAGTTCTGAGGCACCGATATGAGTGAACAAAGGTGCTGAATAGTGGTCATACTAAAATTGTAATAGTGAAAGAGTATATTGTCAAAAGTTGTTAGGTTCCATGAAATAAATCTTTTCATCTTTTAGTGGGGATTATGAGACTTCATCTAAAGTTATAGACTTCCAATAAAAGGAATGGCATGTGTAGAGGGGCACAAATTTATTTCAATGGGGTGACCATGACGGACTTATGTAGAGACTGGGCTGCTGTCCCACATTAGGAGTAGTTTCTTTTTGTTTGATTTCTTTTCTTCGTGCTTTTTTTTTTTTTTTTTTTTTTTTTATTTTTTTGTTTTTTTTTTTTTTTTTTTTTTTTTTCTGTTTCTCCTTTAGTGGCCAGCTTGTCCTCCTCCTTTGTATATTCTTCTCTTGAATCTATAAAATCTTCATTTTTTCATAAATATTGATTTCCCATTGGGAATTCTTGCGGGAAGAGAGTTAAATAATATTCTTGGTGAATGCAAAACTACACCTGTAAAGGTAGTGCCTGGCCTATTGAAAACATTTGATGAGAAAGTAAGCATAAAAATTTAATTAGAAGTCCCATTCTATTATGAAAAACTCAGTTAAATCAGAAAGTTAAATCAATACTGATCGTCTAATTAATCTAAATCCTTCCTCGCTTAAGTTAATTTTTCTTTGGGCTTGCTATCATATTCCAGAAGAAGCTTTGGCAAGTAAGAACACATTACATATCACAATGTCAAGTAGAAATGCTGAAGAAGATATCTTTAGTTCGTTTCAAGACTAAGTTGGTGGGCTTCAGCTTTTCCTTGTTGATTAGGATTTGGCTCTGCACTTGGCCATGATGGAGTTGGCCCTGCACTAAAGTTGGCAATTGACCCTGCCTATGGTGTAGTCTCATCCCTAGCTATAACCCCGAGACTTGTTCTAGATTTAATTTTCCCATCCATTTATGAAGCTCTAGGCATACTATGTTTGGTTTTGATTATTTGAAATCAGTATGTTTTGCATCTATTACTGTGTTTTATACTTTTATAACATTTTTCCAGGTAAGGAGCACGTTGGCCCAGCTGGGATATGAGAAGCTGGATGATGTTATTGGACATACAGAACTGTTAAGACCTCGAGATATCTCGTTGATGAAAACTCAGCATCTTGACCTCAGTTATCTTATTTCTGTATGTATCATTAATTATATGCACCTACGTGTGGATTCTCAAATTAGATTTGACTGGTGCTTATATCCAACATTTCACTTTCCCTTACCAGAATGTGGGATTACCAAAGTGGAGCAGCACTACTATCAGGAATCAGGATGCTCATAGTAATGGTTCTGTTCTGGATGATACTTTGCTCTCTGATGTAGAGGTAGAAAATCTCTGTGCTTAATGCGATTACTTGGTTAAATACTGTCCGAAAACTTTTGAAAATAAGATGTTGATTTTCACTATTACTACCTCCGAGCACTTTCGTTGCCAGTTGTCAATAGCTTAACTAGAGGTCTTGAGTACGAGTCTTGAGAATGCAACTATGTTAAAATTCGGTTAAAGCTCGGGAGAGCTTTACCATCCTTGAGGTCCTACTTGTCTCGATCCGGATTAATGGGCGGCAAAATGGGTGACAGGGTACTTGATAGTAAGACCGAAAAATCACTTTTTCTTACGTTTTGCTTGAAGCTGAGCCTTCTCGCAACACTAGGTTGCTCCATTTTGACTTGGGAGGTAACACGCTTCATCTACCAAAAAAAGTCTTTTTTTCTTGAAGGGACAAGACCACGTAGATTTACCCTTAAATAGCCACAATGGTGACTCGTGTCTTGTGCTCTCCCTTTTTCTTTTCAACAATTTAGTTATATAGTGATATTGTCCTGTAATTAGTCTTCAATCATAGTTCCTAGGTGTTGGTGGGAGCAATAGTTGGGAATTATAGCACTAAGCAATAATTCAATGGTGTATGAAGGAGAACAAATGATAATGACCATGGTCTAAAAAGGGTCTGTGAGTCTTGGTTGAAAGGGCCAAGGCGTTCCCTTTTTTTGTGGGTAATTCATTGTATAGTGTTTAGAGTGTCCATATCAAAACCAATTGGCGATGAGAGGAATAGCCTAAGATCTTTAGCAATTGCTTGCAAGGCTTATTGTTTAAGGGAATCTACTGGCATGGCGATGAGAGGAATAGCCCAAGATCTTTAGTAATTGCTTGCAAGGCTTATTGTTTAAGGGAATCTACTGGCAGGGCATGTGTCGTCAGCCAACCTACATATAACGAACTTCCCCCTTTGAAATTGAAGCTTCCCTCATTGGACAAGTATGCTGGAGAAAAACAAAGATCGCAGCCACAACACGAGCTTTGAACCTTAAATAGCCATCATCACCCAAGATGAGGGAACCATGTGCAAATTTCAAGAGAATCTACGATGGCACAAGGCCCTAACCTGGTTTGACAATTTAGAACGAATTCTATTAACACGATCAAACACTGCTTACTATATGGGGCTAACAGTCCACTACAGCAAAGTCACAAGGTAGTCAGGAACCCAAATGTTGTAAGAGGTTGGTGTTGATACAGATAAATCATGTCCATGTTACGAATGTTTCTTCGTTTTCCATATTATATAGATCGAAGCTACAGTACAATTAAGCTTTAAGTCACCATAAGTGAATCTGGCCTTCCAAACCTTGGGTCTTACCCATTTGTCGGGTTTGGTTCTTTGGAAATATTTAACTAGTAATTATTTACCTCCAATTCTATCCAGAGTCCCTTTGAATATGTCCTCATGCATTAGGCCATATGCCCATTACCTTGGCGATAATAAGGGTACTTCATTACCATCAAGATTGTTCCATGGATTCCGTTTCCTATCCCAAGCACATAAATAACTAATGAAATCAATGCCCACCAAAAACCATCACTAGCCAGAGCTCCAGCCTGATCAGCCCCACCGCGCCCTAATTATTACCTGCAGCATAAACTTCATATACCACTTCCACTACCATCACTGCCATATTTGTCCACCCCACCTTCCCCCCCAATCACGTCATAACTACCCATAACCACTGCCACCCATTGCTCATCACTACCACTTTTACAGCGTAAGCCAATGTGTAAAATATCCTTCTTTGATTAGTCCAGACAAAGTTGGTGGAATGAGCAATTGTTGTGAATTGTTTATTGGTATTAACGTTCCAAATCTTAGTATAGTTCCTCCGAACCACAAAACTTAGCAGACGTAAACTTAGGACGCACAAACTTTACAGAATTTCTTGTATATAGCATTTATATCAAGCAAGCTGTACCATGTTTTAAATGGTAAAGTTACCAATGCCATACTTATTTCATGATCTAGGAAACTCTCATTTCAAGTAACTTTGGTCCTAGAGATTCTTATTGGTAATTTAAGAATTAATCAAACCTTCAGCATGTGCTTATTTGATATAATCTAACTCTGTATTGTTAATCTATATGCATATAGTATTGTACTTGCAAAATTCAGAAATTTCCTTATCTTTACAGATATCAGACGCTATTGAGAACGAAAAGGTGGTAAATAAAACCATAGCGATATACAATGTGGACCGTGCTGTTTGTGGGCGCTTAGCAGGTGTAGTGGCAAAGAAGTATGGAGACACTGGTTTTGCTGGGCAGTTGAATATAACGTAAGATGCAACTTTTACTAGAAAATATTGCCTATTTGATGGATATGGATAATGCAAACATTATCATATACCAAGATGCCATTTTGATGGTGTAACATGTGAATTGATTCTCTATTGTGTATACAGATTTACAGGGAGTGCTGGGCAATCATTTGCTTGTTTTCTGACTCCTGGAATGAACATTCGGCTAGTAGGCGAAGCCAACGACTATGTGGGGAAGGTTTGTTAACCACTCTACTGTTTATGACCATTATTACAAAAACCTGGAATGGTTTTGTCACGCCCCGAGGCCCGTGACGTCACGTTTCCCGGGGAATGACGCAAGATTACGATCACATCAAGACTTAAAATCATACCAAGACTACACATCACATAGCACATACAGATACAAACATGCATGTACAACTCGGAAGGTGAACATCAGAGCCACCCCCTCCTACTTACTATAGTCAAGTCATAAACAAGCCCCCTATATACATATACAACTCATGTCCATGCTTCTAAGGTGACATACATAGAAGCTATAGAATACTACATCATACAACCATCTATATGGTCACAAAATACTCTATACAATGAAGCTCCATCCAAAACTAGCTATCCCCGCTAGATCACCTGTCACCTGGAGGGAGGAAGAGAATAGAGACAATATACAAGAGGGGTGAGCACAAATTGCTTAGCAAAAGCCCTGCCAACGTGGCTAGGGCAAGTGTATAGACCGATAACTCGAGATAAAGTGTATCAATAGTAATATGACCACAAGATTCCTCAACTCCAGGACCCCAATGAAATTAGGTCAATACAAGTCATGGCATGTGCAAGTAAGAGAAAAGAATCCATAAGAATCAACGACCATGACAATACCATAGGATCACAATGAAGAAGAGATCGATAACGATGTAACAATGCGATCAAGCCATAAACACGTTGAGTCGGCCAAATGCCTAACAATAACAATCGACCCCATCATCTAAGTATCCCCTGCAGAAGACACTTAGACTCATGGGCCACAATAACAATGCAACAACCGGTGTTGGTTCCTCTATTCAGCGAGGAAATCAAGAAACTCAAGTGCTATGGTAGAAGCCAATAAACGATGGCACACAATACGATAATCATAGAATGAACACAAGACAATACGATTCCATAGAATGTCCTTGATTAACAATCAATCAGGAATTTTCCCAACAAGAAATATAGTTCAAATGACCAATCATGGAACGAAGAGGCAAGGATATGATTCCACACTTGATAGACAAGGGAAGGCAAGGTTTCAAAGTTGGTAAGAACCCTTACCTCGGCTTCTATACGACCTATCTAGACACCCGATCTCCGCTATGCACGTTGATCTATCATACAATAGCGTACAAGTGTTAGTATCCATATTAACCAAGCATATGAGATTCAACAATGTTATTCTATATAGATGATTTAGAAAAGAATGATTTAGACTTAATCAAGGATGAATTAAACATCATTTCATGTGAATTAGAAGTTCAGATGCAAAGGTAATGGAAGCCCAAGACAACTAGAATCATAGCCCAAGACAACACTGAACTGCCCCCAGCGTCCCAGCGTTCGTGGCCCAACGTCCGGACGTGCGAGGCAGAAGCTTTTCCAAAGGGGAGCGTCCCAGCGCTGGACACTCAGCGTCCGGACGTCCAACGTCCCAGCGCCATAATGGCGTCCGGACGCTCGATGTCCCGACGCTGTATTGGCGTCCGGACGCTCGCACCAGAAAACCTCACCCTTCGTGACAGTACAGAAACAATACACATACCAAACTCAGTATACTTTTCCCATGGACATCCCTAATATGTCCAAAACATACATGGCCACTTACAGCACTTATGGGTGAGCTATTTGCCCTACCCCAACACCAAACCCTATCAACCATTTGAGCTCACGTGAGGTAGGTGCAGCTGAGCTTCCCTACACACACCAACACACACACACACACAACATTAAGATGCAGCATGCATGAAAACCCATAGCAATTCCATCCAAGACTTACCAATTTCCTAGCAAGTCTTCAACCTAGGATCGTCTCACTCTTTCTCCCTTCTCTCTCGTGTATGTCTTTGAAAACAGAGGTTATCACCTCAACACTGGGAGAAGGAGAGTATGTATATATCTGTATATGTACCACTTTACACCTAGGACCCTCAAGTTATACCCATTTACACTTTCCTTTCTAAACTTACCTTTTATTATCTCATGTTGTCAAGTTACTAACAACTTTCATTTCCGTCAATTGTTATATTACCCATCAATCACCCAAGCATATAATAATGTCACATACTTAATTTAAAATGCATGCATACACACATACACACACGCTAGGCATGCGTCACTCGATCGTTTCCGGGCGTTGCAGGTTTCTATAAATCTAATTTTAGACCTGCACTGATTTTTGAGTCTCTCTCTCTTACACAGCGCTAACTAGTACCTATAGGGCACTTGATAACTATCTATTTTAGAAAAGTTTTTTTTTACTGGGAAATGGGGACAACCCCCAATGCATGCGGACCAATCCACCATAGTTGAAGAGCATTTCCAATGCATATAGATTCTCCAGATAGAAACTTTAAGTAGATGCTTAAGAATCGCCCACGGGCATAGTTAACACGGCAGATTATTTTGAATATTGGCACCGTTTAGACTGTTGTTGTTGACCTGGCTATTCTTCCATGAATGCTGGTGGGCCTTGTGTCATCTCGTTAAATTGTTTGCTTAGTGTCTAATGGAGGCAATTGCTTGGGCCAGGGTATGGCTGGAGGTGAAGTGGTCGTTACTCCGGTGGAGAATACTGGATTTTGCCCAGAGGAGGCTACCATTATAGGAAACACCTGCTTGTATGGAGCAACAGGTGGTCAACTCTTTGTTAGAGGCAAAGCTGGGGAGCGTTTTGCCGTGAGAAATTCGCTTGCACAAGCAGTAGTGGAAGGCACCGGAGATCATTGTTGCGAGTACATGACTGGAGGTTGTGTTATTGTACTTGGAAAGTAAGCTTTCTAATTTAATGTCTTCTTATTTTTCAATTAACTGTTGTTGAAAATTTGAGGCTACAAATTGTGATTGACCTTGTATTATTTTGTCAGAGTCGGTAGAAATGTAGCAGCTGGTATGACCGGAGGCTTGGCATACATTCTTGATGAAGATGATACTCTTATTCCCAAGGTTTGTATGGGTGAAATAATCTCTCCTGACATGACATTTGCAATCCCTCTACCTACATTGAATTTATGGCTGTAAACAACACGCCCATTTTAAACATATTTAGTATAATTACGTATTCGCTCCTAGTGATCTATCATCTATCTCTTCACATCAGTCTGAGAAGTAATTTCATGGTGGATCAATCATGCTGTGTAAAATGGTAACAGGTAAACAAGGAGATCGTGAAGATCCAGAGAGTCGTCGCACCTGTGGGGCAAATGCAACTGAAGAGCCTTATCGAGTCCCATGTTGTAAGTATACTAAACGAATTCATGAATCTTTGCTGCTTGTTAAACTATCACCCCATTAAGTTGCATCAAATTACTCTGAAATCTTTAATTATAGGCATTCAGTGTATGTAAAAAAATTATATTGATACAAACATATAGCTGCTTACATAAAATTGGAATTTAGAATAGTATTGGGTGCCTGAGGCCATAAACAAATGATCTTAGTATTAGTAATTATCCACCTATCAAAGTTGTACTCCATCCATCTAGAAGTTAGTGTCATGTTTCACCTTTTTACTATGGGAGTTGGTTTTTATGCAATTTTACTAGCATATATATATATATATATATATATATATATATATATATATAGGATATGTCCTTGCAATTGCACAATGGGACACAACTATTTTCAAAAGGGAAACTTCTTAAACATTTTTTTTCCAAGAAAAAGAGGACAGTAATTTTGGGCGCCTTAAGCATTAAGCATGGGATACTGGAGAATGTTCTGAAAGGACAAATAATTGCAATAAAGCGTAAGAATCATCTCCATCCAATCCACAGAGAAGCATTAGCTTATGAGCAAGTACCAAAGTTGCAAATAATGCTCCTGAGCATCTATCATCACAAGCGTCTGGAAGGAGTACCGTGTTGTGGAGGCTATTCTATGATATGTTTACTGAATCCATGTGATATGGTTCCGATCCTTAAGATCGGTGGATGTGGTTTTAGCTAGTGATGACATATTTAAATGTGTATGCAGCTGTGGCACAGGCAGATCTGAACACACATTTGTGGTTTTACCTCTATAGTCCATATGTTACTTCAAATCATAGTTATTGATGAATATTTTTGTGGCATGACTACTACATAAAGGTGAGGTACTTCTTTTGAAGAGAAAGGCAAGGCGAGTGTATGCGGGGGGGGGGGGGGGGGGGTGGGGG